>CM042562.1:11297183-11527183 GCA_023630585.1 Cranoglanis bouderius | reverse complement strand
GTTATAACAGAAACTCACAGACTTGTCAGCTGAGCTACCTAAGTCAGTTAAACACTGTCACTGTCAGTGAATTGACAAATGATTTAAAATTGACTTCCTATGTAAAAACGCACAATAAAATGTCTACATCTATCTATCTAATTAGAATCTTCAGAATCCCGTGATTGAATAATTGCAGCAATGTGAATCATGACAGCAATGTGATTGAATCATGTCCAGTGTGTGTAGAATTTTTACATTGCAATACAACATTTTATATGCTAGACTGAAAGCAAGATCTAGGATCTTACACCAAGTCTGGAGGAGTTGAGCATTAAGAGTCTTACTCAGTGACCCAATAGCTGCAGCATGGCAGTGCAGGGCCTTAACTATTGATCCACCACTGCCCCGGCTCTACACGTTTGGTGAGATTTACTGCACACCTTCCTGCACACCTTCTTGAAACATTTAGTTCCAACCCTAATCAGACATATGTTTCAGGTAATTGGATAGATTGATTATCCTGATCAGATGTCTGTAATTGGAGACAAAACTCATGGTGTATGGAGACCTCCAGGAACAGATTTTGTGAACACCACTTCAAGTGAGTCATTGAGGTGTTTACAACAGACTTTACAACACTGGAGAAGTGTTGGGAAATAATTATAACCCCAATTAAGAGGAAGCTATGTTACATGAACAGGACCTCCACCATACCATAGAGAAAAAGCACTTCTTCTGTAAGGAATGGAAACCAACTAGGTCCAACCATCAACCACATCTACCACTCACACTTGTACACATTACTACAGAACATGTTGGTTATGCACCGACTTCTACAGCCATCTGCATTTGAAAGGGGCAGTTATACACTGAAAAAAATGATGTGTTGGATTTACTTAAAATATATATGCACCATTTTTGCATCACACTTTTTAAGTAAATTCAACTTGAAGTAATTTTAAGTACAATTAACAAGAAAACCTTTGTTATGCACTGAAAAAATGATGTGTTGGATTTACTTAAAATATATATGCACCATTTTTGCTTCACACTATTTAAGTAAATTCAACTTGAAGTAATTAAGCAAAAGATAACCTTTGTTAGGTGTTAAAAAATGTAACCAATAGAATCTACCAGTTAATTGCAAGTTGGTTCAAATTAACATTTAAGCTTTTTGTGTGGCTCATTTACATTAATACAAGGTAATTCACTGAGTTGAATAAAACTGCTCTGCTTACTGCACTGCTCCTGAACGTTCAATATCTTAAAATAAACAAAACAGACGATTAGCACAAAATAAAGTTTTTTTTTTTTTTTTTACTTTATTTTTGGACAGAGGTTACAATACTATCATTTAAAAAAAAACATAATGAATTGAGTACAGCTCAATAAGGAAAAAATATCACTTCATTCAACAAAAGTTTACAAAAGGTTTTCAGACAGTTAGTACAAAAATGAAGCATTTTGTTTGTCAGATTGCGACGCTACATACTCTGAAAAAAAACCTCGTTACTCGATGCATGTATATTTCTTATGAAACACTCGCGCAAACTCGATGCATACTTGCAAACTTTTTGTTTTTTACAAAGTACTAAAATTCGTAGCAATTAAAACATTCTGTTTAAAAAGTACCCCCTTGAGCACTAACACAATAAATGAGTGTTAATGGATGTTAAAAAGTGAAACTGTAATATTTTATTTCATTTATTTAAAGATTACATGACAAAGTTTTCACCGTCTTCACCAAGTTGTGCTTCAGAAAATGGCTCCTTCACGTCTTTCACCAGATATTTGCATATCACGTGGCTTACAGTCATACTTCAAATTTTAATTTAGGTTTACTTAACCTTAACCTAACTGTAATTGTAGTTGATGTGACTCACAGTTTTTTCGTTCACTTTATGCATACTCTTAATTTCACCTTATAATTGACATTGTTGTGTTGAACACACTAATGTATGTTAAGTAAAGCTAAAAGTTTTTAAAAAATGAACGTTTTTGACTTTAATCTATTTATATTTATATGTAATGGTTGTTGAGCCAATGAATCATTTTTTTCAGTGTAGTTTGAATGACAACTGATGATAACCCCAGTCACACCAAGTTGTGAGACTACAGCAATCTATTTTTTGTTTGTAATGACATATTTTAGTGAAATGGGTAGAGCCTTCTTAAGGCATTTTCAGTCTTTTCCTTTTTGGTTATAGTTTATAGTTATAGTTATAGTCATTGTCCTGCGGTGGTGATTGAAACCAATCGCATTTCACTCAATTCCACACTTAAGCTGCTTCTGAAGCAATGTGTTGAACTGCAGATGGCTGGAAAGATAACCAAGGTTAGTTTAAAAAAAAAAGTGCAATCCTTCTCATGCATAATGAGTCTGCAATAGTGTGAATTCCTTGATATAATGTAGGACCTCTTCTCCCATTTCTGCATACCTCACTAACATGGCATTATTATGTAAAAAGCAACAAATAGTGTAGAAATGCTTTCATACATGATAATTAAAAGACATACATACCGTATACATATGTACAGTACATACTGTACATATTTCAACATGACTACATGAAGCTAATTCTACACTCAACTACACATTGTGAGTGCACTGGGGAATATATGTTGAAGCAATTCCTCCTGCAGTTCTTTTTGTTTAATAAAGAAAATAAATATAATTTAAATAAAACCTTTCCATTGTGGCAGAGTGAAATTGGTCATGACCAGTGCTGTGCAAAAGATCACATTTAGTGTCGGATACTACCCAATCTCACTCAACTAGTTTAGAGTCCCACATGCCATCTCACAGCCGATCCAGATTCATTTTCAGACACTATCGAGGTCAGAATTGAACGTGATGGTTCAACCAGGTCATTATCAGCCTGGAAAAACCTATTAGCTGCTGCTGTAGACATAGCACCCTCTATCTAAGGAAAGTCGGCCATTAAGCTATCAGGTGGGTTCTTTGCCATATATAATATAAAAATAATGGTGTTCTGAATATTTTTTGCATTATTTATTTTATTTATTTTTTTTTTTTGAAAGAACAGTGATCTATCAAAATTTGATCTTGTTTGTGGAAGTGTATCATGGCATGAACAAAGGAGATTTCTGAGGACCTCAGAAAAAGAGTTTTTTGTTGCTGATCAGGCTGGAAAAAGTTACAAAACCACCTCTAAAGAGTTTGGAGACCACCAATCCACAGCAGACAGATTGTGTACAAATGGAGGAAATTCAAGACCACTGTTACCCTCCCCAGGAGTGGTCGACCAACAAAGATTACTCCAAGAGCAAGATGTGTAAGAGTTCACAAGGTCACAAAGGAATGGATGAGTTTGTGGACAGATGAGACGAAAATAGAATGTTTGGAGAAAGGAAAATTTGCATTCCAGCATAAGAACCTTATCCTGTCTGTGAAACATGGTGATGGCAGTATCGTGGTTTGGGCATGTTTTGTTGCATCTGGGCCAGGACGGCTTGCCATCATTGATGGAACAATGAATTCTGAAGTGGGGCATGCAGCAAGACAATGACCCTTGTGCTCTGCACAGTGACATTAAAGTTGAATCTAATCTAATCTAATTAAGCACACAAGTCCTTCTCCCAAAGAATGGTTAAAAATGTTTTGGAATGGCCAAGTCAAATCCCTGACCTTAATCCAATAGAAATGTTGTGGAAGGACCTGAAGCAAGCAGTTCATGTGAGGAAACCCACCAGCATCCCAGAGTTGAAGCTTTTCTTTACTGAGGAATGGGCTAAAATTCCTCCAACCTGGTGTGCAGGACTGATCAACAGTTACCAGAAACATTTAGTTGCAGTTATTGCTGCACAAGAGGGTCACACCAGATACTGAAAGCAAAGGTTCACATACCTTTGCCACTCTCCGATATGTAATATTGGATCATTTTCCTCAATAAATAAATGACTAACTATAATATTTTGTCTCATTTATTTAATTGGGTTCTCTTTATCTACTTTTAGGACTTGTGTGAAAATCTGATAATGTTTTAGGTCATATTTATGCAGAAATGTAGAAAATTCTCACAAGCCATCAAGCATCACTGTAATACTTTATTATTATTATTATTATTATTATTATTATTATTATTATTATTATTATTATTATTATTATTATTATTATTATTATTATTATTATTATTGTTATTGTTATTATTTCTGGTCAACAAGCAATTTATACTTATATACATGCATGCCAATGTCCCCAACCCTGATCTAAGCTGTCCATAATTAGTCTATCTGGCTATATAATATAATCTGTTTCTTCTCTGACTGACAGGGTGAGAAGTTTCAACAAGAGCATAATAGAGCAATTCAAAGGAGTTTTCTATAGCCATCTCATCTCATTGTGACCACTGCTGACTCAAGTTATCTCCATTTCTAATTAGCACAAAGTAAAATGCCTAGTGTATATCCTACACAATACACAGGCTTTATGTATTACAAAAAGCTGACCCTGTAAATCTGGTATATAAAGATTGGTTTTTGAAATTTAGTTTTGATCTATTTTTCTCTTCTGCTTTACTGTTTGTTTACCTCAGTGAAAATCCTCAGCAAATATGCTGGTCATGTTCACATTACATCACAGTGGACCACCCTGGAGAGATCACTGCTGCGAAATTAATTGTTTTAGCCTTTATCTGAACCCAGCGTTCACCATGCAGAGAATCACTGGAGTGAACACTTAAATTCCTCCACATGATTTTCTGTTGCACTGTTTTTTAATTACTTCTGTATACTCTTTGAGTATTTGTTTCCAGTAAAGGTAGCATCAAACATTTTTTTTTTTTTAAAGTCAGAACACCTTCTTGAAATATTAATCATGGTTCTCCTCAAATTCTGGCAGCTGTCAATAAAATATCTTTTTAGAAGAAAAATCTAGTCTCAGTAGAGGTCCAGACTAACTAAAATGGCAGAATAAACAAAGGATATGGACTTTTCTTGAAGTAAAAACTTGCATTCAATTTTGCTGTAGCAAATTAAATTATTAACAATAACTTGTAAAATTGTTGCGATTGATTCACCATGAACTACTACACAAGACTCTAAAGTCCTTAAATTGAAAGCCACAAATAATAGACATTGCTGCTGTAACCATGGAAACAGTAATCTCAACACATATTGTCTCTAGCTCTCTTTCTTTCTCAGATACGATGCCCCTGACAGGGATAAAGAGAAGAGTGTATGCAGCAGGGGATCAGCCATGTAGTAAACTGTAGTATATCTGAGGGACAGATTATTGGTTTTGTATTAGTTGTGGGTTGTGTGGAGTTTTTTTCTGACTAGATAATGGCTAGCAAATTAACTAGTGTTAGTTAATATGAACTTATATTAGGTATATTATCCAACTTGCACAGTTACACTTGACAGTGAAATCCTTTTAACCCTATGAAGCTTGACACATCAAATAATGTGACATAAAACCAGATTTTTATTTTTTTATTTTTTTATTGAAGTGTTTATTGGACCCTTTGACAATATATATATATATATATATATATATATATATATATATATATATATATATATATATATATATATATATATATATATATATATATATATATATATATATATATACACAGTATCTCACAAAAGTGAGTACACCCCTCACATTTTTGTAAATATTTTATTATATCTTTTCATGGGACAACACTGAAGAAATGACACTTTGCTAGAATGTAAAGTAGTGAGTGTACAGCTTGTATAACAGTGTAAATTTGCTGTCCCCTCAAAATAACTCAACATACAGCCATTAATGTCTAAACCGCTGGCAACAAAAGTGAGTACACTCCTAAGTGAAATGTCCAAATTGGGCCCAATTAGCCATTTTCCCTCCCCAGTGTCATGTGACTCGTTAGTGTTACAAGGTCTCAGGTGTGAATGGGGAGCAGGTGTGTTAAGTTTGGTGTTATCGCTCTCATACTCTCTCATACTGGTCACTGGAAGTTCAACATGGCACCTCATGGCAAAGAACTCTCTGAGGATCTGAAAAAAAGAATTGTTGCTCTACATAAAGATGGCCTAGGCTATAAGAAGATTGCCAACACCCTGAAACTGAGCTGCAGCACGGTGGCCAAGACCATACAGCGGTTTAACAGGACAGGTTCCACTCAGAACAGGCCTCGCCATGGTCGACCAAAGAAGTTGAGTGCACGTGCTCAGCATCATATCCAGAGGTTGGCTTTGCAGAATAGACGTATGAGTGCTGCCAGCATTGCTGCAGAGGTTGAGGGGGTGGGGGGTCAGCCTGTCAGTGCTCAGACCATACGCCGCACACTGCGGCCGCACACTGCGGCCATGCAGACCAATCAAATTGGTCTGCATGGTTGTCGTCCCAGAAGGAAGCCTCTTCTAAAGATGATACAGAAGAAAGCCCGCAAACAGTTTGCTGAAGACAAGCAGACTAAGGACATGGATTACTGGAACCATGTCCTGTGGTCTGATGAGACCAAGATAAACTTATTTGGTTCAGATGGTGTCAAGCGTGTGTGGCGGCAACCAGGTGAGGTGTACAAAGACAAGTGGGTCTTGCCTACAGTCAAGCATGGTGGTGGGAGTGTCATGGTCTGGGGCTGCATGAGTGCTGCCGGCACTGGGGAGGTACAGTTCACTGAGGGAACCATGAATGCCAACATGTACTGTGACATACTGAAGCAGAGCACGATCCCCTCCCTTCGGAAACTGGGCCGCAGGGCAGTATTCTAACATGATAATGACCCCAAACACACCTCCAAGATGACCACTGCCTTGCTAAAGAAGCTGAGGGTAAAGGTGATGGACTGGCCAAGCATGTCTCCAGACCTAAACCCTATTGAGCATCTGTGGGGGAGCGCAAGGTCTCTAACATCCACCAGCTCTGTGATGTCGTCATGGAGGAGTGGAAGAGGACTCCAGTGGCAACCTGTGAAGCTCTGGTGAACTCCATGCCCAACAGGGTTAAGGCAGTGCTGGAAAATAATGGTGGCCACACAAAATATTGAGACTTTGGGCCCAATTTGGACATTTTCACTTAGGGGTGTACTCACTTTTGTTGCCAGCGGTTTAGACATTAATGGCTGTGTGTTGAGTTACTTTGAGGGGACAGCAAATTTACACTGTTATACAAGCTGTACACTCACTACTTTACATTCTAGCAAAGTGTCATTTCTTCAGTGTTGTCCCATGAAAAGATATAATAAAATATTTACAAAAATGTGAGGGGTGTACTCACTTTTGTGAGATATTGTATATATATATATATATATATATATATATATATATATATATATATATATATATATATACAGTTGCAATCAAAATTATTTTTCAACCCCCATTGCAAATCAGGTTAATTGTCTTGACTTTCAGCTGTTTCCAATGAACAAATCAAACAAAAGCCATTTGAATAGTTCAACACAATGAATGTTTCAAGTGGTTTCCCCAAATTCAACTGAAAATGCAACTTATAATGACTTCTCCAGTCTCAAAATTATTCAACCCCCTGAATAGAATCCCTCACAACAGCACAAATATGCAAAACAGGCATTGTCTCAAGCACACTTGATGCAACTTGGGGATTTCTTCTGGTCTCTTCTGTAGAGGTTTCATACATTCAGGGACTGCACTGCATTAGTGTTTCTCCAGTCCATGAATCAGTCTTCATGTTCTACATATAACGCAAATAAAATCACTTTGGTTATGTTTTCCTTTTTAATCAAGCATTACATGGCTTGCCAAGCTGTTACACTAGGCCAGGCCAAAACAACTGAAAGTGAAAAACAACAAAACTAGAATGATATAAAACACTTTGTTGCTTGTACACAAAGCTACAATATAGTATACTGTAATTGGAAACCACTAAAATAAATGCAAATACACTAACTTCAGAGTTTTATGGAATCAGTAGTTCATTCCTTTTCATAAAAGATAAGTACACAGTCAGGCTTTGGAGGGTTACTTTAAAAAATGTATTCCATTACAGTTGCACATTACTTCATAAACAATTTAATCAGTAATGTAATCTAAGTATCACAATATGAAAGTAATGTAATCTGATTATTTTTGGATTACTTTAAGGTCATATATGTAAATAAAGTCAAGAGAAAAGCAATATGATCTAAAATACTTTTATTTAGAGCTTATTTTAGAGCTTAAAAACATGTTCAATGTTTGGATTTGTTTTAATTAATCAATTAAATAAATAAATAAACAAACAAACAAATAAATAAATAAACAAATAAAAGATCACTTTCACTGATTTGGGTAACATTACATCACAAAAGCATTTCAGAGAACAATTTGTGTTCGTTTCTATCATTTCCCATTTTTTACAAAATGTACCTGTAATCTGATTACTTTGTTTTTTGATGTAACTGTAATGGATTACATTTACCAGTTTTTCATATCCTGATTATGTAGCACCCTTACATGTATTCTGTTACTCCCCAAGCCTGTACACAGTCTTATACCTTCAACCTTTTTTCCCATTTTTCAAGAATTATTTTGCTTCAAATAATTTGTTATAAGGCCATGATTACGATTGTACCTGACTGTTTTTTTTTAATATTTTTTTTCAGTGGATCAAACTCTTTATTCAAGAATTTTCTCAAAAGTCAATGTATTTTATGGGTGTGGCTATGGATGGAACATTTGGAAACTGACTGCCTTCTGCATGAGTGATATTAGGAGGCATCTAAAATCTTTCCTGTTCTACTAAATGTACAGATATGTAATTTAATAAAAGGCTCAAAAATAATTGAGCATGCCTTCAAGTCATGTCCAGTATCTCTGTCATTTCTTCTGTGAAAATAAAAGCAAATTTCACGTGGGCCGATAGCTGTTCTCTTTCTTGTCCTTCTAAAATGGATGTGCAGTTGTAATTAGGAAACAACGTGCTGCTCAATCAAGCTCCTGGATGGTGTGGAGAGAGATATGATGCACCTGAGACTGTCCAACATGCTGTGCTTGGCTCTATCCAGCCTGTGATAATTGGGAGTGTTAAATCAGAACCAGATTCAGCATGGGAGTTTTTTGGAACAAACTCCTGCTGCTTCTCCTAAACTGCACATTTGGATGCTGAAATAATAAATCTTAGGCTAGGCTGGGCTGGAGTTATTTCTTACAATTTCACAATTTAACAGCACCTGCAACTCTGAGCCGTATACAGTGCCCTTCACTAATATTGGCACCCTTGGTAAATATGAGCAAAGAAGGCTGTGAAAAATTGTCTTTATTGTTTAAACTTTTGATCTTTTGTTTAAAAAATTTACAGAAATACTCTGATCTCATGGATATCAAACAATTGCAAACAAAACACAGGTTTAACAAAAAAAATGTCTTTATTAAATTGGTTAATTATTGGCACCCTTTTAGTCAATACTTTGTGCTACACCCCTTTGCCAAGATAACAGCTCTGAGTCTTCTCCTATAATGTCTGATAAGGTTGGAGAATACATGGCAAGAGATCTGAGACCATTCCTCCATACAGAATCTCTCAGATCCTTCAAATTTCGAGGTCCACGCTGGTGGACTCTCCTCTTCAGTTCAACCCACAGGTGGCCATGGCAGGGCCTTGATTTTGTGGTCAGTAAACCATTTTTGTTTTGATTTTGATGTATGTTTTGGATCATTGTCCTGCTGGAAGATCCAACCACGGCCCATTTTAAGCTTTCTGGCAGAGGCAGTCAGGTTTTCATTTAATATCTGTTGATATTTGATAGAGTCCATGATGCCATGTATCTTAACAAAATGTCCAGGTCCTCTGGCGGAAAACCAGCCCCAAAACATTACAGAGCCACCACCATATTTAATCGTGGGAATGAGGTATATTTCCATATGGCTACCTCTCCATGTGCGCCAAAACCACCTCTGCTGTTTATTGCCAAAAAGCTCTATTTTGGTTTCATCTGACCATAGAACCCGATCCCATTTAAAGTTCCAGTAGTGTCTGGCAAACTGAAGACGCTTGAGTTTGCTTTTGGATGAGAGTAGAGGCTTTTTTCTTGAAACCCTTCCCAACAATTTGTAGTGATGTAGGTGACTTCAAATTGTAGTTTTGGAGACTTTCTGACCCCAAGACACAACTAACTTCTGCAATTCTCCAGCTGTGATCCTTGGAGATTTTTTGGTCACTTGAACCATCCTCTTCACAGTGTGTTGGGACAATATAGACACACGTCCAATTCCAGGTTGATTCATAACATTTCCACTTGACTGGAACTTCTTAATTATTGCTATGATGGTGGAAATTGGCATTTTCAATGCTTGTGCTGTTTTCTTATAGCCACTTTTACACTTCACATTTTGTGAAGCTCAACAACATTTTGCTGCACATCACAGCTATATTCCTTGGTCTTACCCATTGTTATGAATGACTAAGGGAATTTGGCCTATGTTTTACCTCATATTTATACCCCTGTCAAACAGGACGTCATGGCTGAACAATTTCCTGTTCCTAGTCACCCAGGTGTACTAAAAATTTTTTTTCTAATATTATTTTTTCCTTACATGCTCAAAATCTGTACTCTGTGCAGTTGTATACACCTAGTTCTACACTAACCATTAGCACAGTTTTTAGACTTCATTCATGATACTTATGTGAGCTAATTATACAATATCTTGCGTCAGAGGTGTTTTAGAGCTCATAAAGACATTGTGCTTTTTTTTTAATCATAGAATTGTAGTTAAACTATAGTAGCCACATACCAGACCATAATAATCATGGTTAATATGATATAACAAAAAAGGAAAATGCTTTATGAGCTCTGCATCATTAATCAGTTATAATACTCATTTAATTGGCTGATTGTTTTGGATATGCTTCTCCAAATGTGTATAATGGATATCTAATGATCTTTTGTAATTAGTTAATACTGTATTGTCCAAGCTTCCCTCAACAGTATATCACATAGCATTCATTTTTCCTGATGTAGTACATGTAGGTTCATAGGATTTTTTTAATGTTACAATTATGCTGCTTTGCTGAGTTTTACTCCAGTTACTGAACACTCCATAGTAGTTATTACATATACTTTAAGATGAATAACTAATCAATATGCTGCTGTTAACAAGGTCGCATAGACCTGTTGCTTGTGATCATCAACCCTGATCTTAGTAAGTATTCATACAAATTTTAACAAGCAACAGTGATGTGGTTGGATTTCATTCAATATTACTTGAATGTTGTTATACAATAAAGTATAAATGTTAGCTCTGATCATAATGGTAACCTAAACTTTCTTAAGTTTACATACAAATGTGGGTGAATATTGCAGTTTTTTAATTTCATAAGGGCTTCTTGATTGGCAATAATTCTATTTGTGGACTATGTTCGACTTATTTAACAGGAATAAATGAGTCACAATTCCAGACCAATTAAGTGTTTCACATCTTTAAAAAATATTATTTATTAAAGCTCTTACAAAGCAGAATTATTCCAAGATGATCTTGAGACTACTTTGTCAAAGGTTCTCTGCCCTAGGAAACATTACATCACTTCCTCCTCTTTCTAACAGCTTCAGGTTGATAGGACTCATTAGGACTCACATAGACTGTAGGGTTCTTACAGCATTTGACGAAAATCTCTCTTGTTGAAGTAATAAGGAAATCTAAACTGTATTTCAAACCTTTGTTTTTCCAGTTTCTCTTCCCCTGATGCTGTTTAAATAAGCTTGTATATCAGATAATTTATTTCCACCCTAGGATATTACTGATTCATTGCCAGGCTGGTGTTCCTACCTAGAAGTTTCCATTATCACCTAGAAGTCAGACTTGGCTGCCTAATTTGTGTGACTTGCCTCACTCAGAAGATATAAAGCAGAGAACCATTTGAAACAGTTTTTTTAGAGCAAAGTGCAGGTGGTAAAACAGCAGTTTAGCATGCCATGCAGACGAGAGTGATGCCGTGCTGTCTGCTCCTGACAACTTGTCTAATGCCTAAGGGGCGAAAACATACCTAAATACGGGACTGCTATTAAAGAAAGCAATGATTTTATTTTTTTATTTTTTTGGTCATATGTTTCCAATTCCTGTCCTGTCTTTATTATAGGGCCACTTGCTCATTTTGTTGTCACCATTTTGAGCCTGGCAGGTGTCTTGTATTAAATTGCCTTCTCTGTTTATCTTTTGCAATAAATGCTCAATTACATAGAAATGGAGCATAGTTCTGGGAAGGTGAGTTTGTGGCAGATCAATGCTTCAGCACATCCTCATACCCCCTGGCATCTTGAGCAAAAGTGCAGTACAATTTTATTTGGGGAGCACAGAGGTAGGCCACCTCTGCCTGTGTGCTGTTCCAAAGCTGAATCATCCACTTTTTAGTTATCCAACCACTTCAAATTGGTCCTTGACTTTACAGAGACCCTTACCACTCAGGAAGCCTTGTTTGCTAAATGCAGCCATTAAAGCAGTAATATCCAAGCATCAGCTGCTGCTGGGATAATCCAGAGGTTGGGCAAGGGCAATAAATATGATTGGGTGTGTTTGTGCAAGTCAGGGGGTAAGAAGGGATGTTCAGAAGACTCATGCTGGTGTGTGTATCTGTACGTATGTGGAGCTAAGCGACTGACAGCTATGAAAGTGTACAGGTACAGAACACTGCCTGCTGTCAATATAGTCATGACACAAATGCTGCAGCATATGTTGTTGAATTCAAGTTTTGTGTATATTCTAGCAAGTTCATGTTCTAGTTCATGGTGAATGTCCCAGCTGACAGCAGGGTGCTCTGATCAGTACAGCAGTTTTTTTAAGGACTAAATGGGTTTCTTAATAGAGCTCCAGCTTTGCTTTCTGGTGACAATGCTGTGCTTTTATTTAAAGTAATGTGGAAATCTTGGTGCTCTTTAATTAGATTGGGAATAAGCCGGTTAACCCCAGGGCAGTGAAACTATTAAAAATGAAATAGTGTATTAAATGCTCAGAAAATAAGAGTAGTAAACTATACCTTTCCTTGTCACTGGGGCGGTATCCTCATGGATACATTTTTTTGTACATTTTGTGGGTGTATGTATTAAATGGTATTTTGAATATAGTTCACCTTTAAAATTGATTTAAGTTACATAATTGGACCTTAAGGAACACTCTTGTACCTTTTAAATACCTTAAAGTAAAGCTTTAAGTTACAATAGATGGACCTTTCCAGGTAAAAGATACACAGGGTTATTCCAGTGACAAGGAAAGTTAGTACCCTGTTTTCTGAGAGTGAATGATGCCCAGATTGAGTTGTAGAGTTAATAAAGTTAGTTTATTTGTCATTAATTTCCATTTCAAGTAATACATAATGAAAATGCTTTTTTTTTTCAGTTTTTCAAATAATTTCATAAATGCATTTAAAAAAGAAATAAAACACTGAACACATTATTGTACAGTATATGTCCATAATAAGACCACATCAAAGTAAAGAGAAAAAGTGTAATTATTTTATTATATATTAATCATAGCCCCATGATAAATTTATAAACTTTGTGACAGCACATCTAATGTTACAAGAATGACCCTACAACTTTATAAAGTGGAAGAAAGGTCGCAGTGCATGTAAATTTCAACATGTTCATCTACCTGCATGAAATAAGTAAGAATCAACCTTTTGAAAACCTTAACTATACATTCTCTGTACACCCTTAAAACTAGGCTATCGCTAAGAGTGCTCTTGCATGGTCCATCTCACCTCTGATTACCCACACTGCCCTATGGGCTCTGTCACATTAGAGACAGTGATCATGAGAGCACTCTTATTGCATTGGCAGAGAGGGTTCACCTCGCCTGTATGTCGCAAAGCCTCAGATTCAATCAGTCTTTATCCACTCCTCTGGCTCTGTCGATCTCAATCTTACAGAGTAACCATCCACTGATGGCATGGTGAATAGCTCTCCAAAAGCAGACAAGAGTTTTTAAGAGCATGGAAAGCTTTCATACTTTCATAGTGCTTCATTTTTAACCCAGTCTCATAAGACAAACATAAACATGTCATAAACATGGCAGGTGTGATATGCTGTCATACGACAAGTGATATGTGTCATGTTACCAGAAACATTCACTTTCACGAAAGCAGCCTTAATGTCATCACAGCTGCCGCATGTTCCTTATTTATCATATGATTTACAGTATGTTTCATGTTAGCTGCTATGGCATCATGTATGTCATTTGTAATAGTGCTTGATGAAATAGGTGTTACATCTGCCCTGACCTTACAAGAAATGTCTCTTGACATGTACAATTTCTCATTAAAGGGTCTTATTTATAGTTGTATAGTAACATATTGCAAAGTCTTTAACAGCAACCTAAAAGGATCACTATAATCTTTAATAATTCCTTAGGCACTTAAAACATTATTTATGCCATTGTCATGGTGTAGCACAATGCCGCACAATCTGAATCTGTATCTGCATCTGTTTAGTGCTCCAAATATTCATATCTGTATTCAGATTTTAAATCTGAAGTGGATGTGTCCTAAACTAAACTTTTTTTTATTGAATATGAACCCTACCAACCGTACCACTATTCCTCTGGAAACACTGGAAAAAACCCAGAGGTAGAAATGGCAACACTGTCAGCACGATCTGTGAATACTTCTCACTCACCTCACCTCATCATTCAAGTTCATAATTGGTGTCAACTAGAGGTGTGTGCAGGACTGTTTTTTAATCTCACTCATACAGTTATTTATTTATTTTTATTTTTTTCATACCTGATTCTAGTTGGTTCTATTTCTAAAAATATAAACAAACAAGTAGCCAAACTGAACCCTGACCAGGCAGTTACTAAGGCTCAAATGCAGTCTTCATCTCAGTTTAATATCAGACTCATTTGGGCTCATGCCCACATGAAAGTATAAACCTCTTGCTGTCACAACATCTTTGTTTTTTGTTATCTGCAAGATAACACCAATAGTCTCTAAGAATGTGCTGTAAAAGTTTACAGTAACAACTTTACAATAACAGTTCATGAATAATCATCCACTAATAACTGAATTAATACTTACTTAAATATGAACTAATGATGAGTTAAGGCATGCACTAATAACTAAAACTAATGAAGAGCTAACCTTAACTACAACGTGAGTCTTATGAATTAATGTGGGAATAACAACCATCTTAAGCATGTTAGTTCATGTTTGCTAGTTAATGTATTAATTAACTAAAGCAAACATACTCTCTATAAGAAGGAATATGAATTAAACGTGCATAATTTCAAACTGTTTATATAATTCACCATATGCATCTGTGTGCAAAAACATCATTGATTGGTGCTGGATTACTTTCATTACCCCTGTTAACTAACAAACATGTACTAACATGTACTTAAGGTGGTCATTATTCACGCATGAATTCATAAGGCTCACGTCGGAGTTAAGGTTACCTCTTCATTAGTGAGTTAAAGTTAGCACTCCATTAGTTTGTGATTAGTACATTCCTTAACTCATCATAAGTTCATATTTATGTAAGTATTAATCCAAGTATTAGTGCATGATGTGCGTATTATTCCTTTATTTATCTGTATCGCATTAATGCTCAATCTGATAATGTAGTCATATTCTGGTCCCTAGTTTATGTAGTTAGTTTGATAAGAAAAATTGTGATTAAATGTTTGATGGGATCTAAACTAGAGGTGTATAAGAGAATAGTAAACACCTACCAGCCAATCAGAATCAAGCATTTTAACAAGTATTATAAGAAGTACATATCAAAACATGCAAATATTCATTTCAAAAAACATACACTTACCAAAAGTTCCCATGCAACATAAACTAATTAGGCAAAGAACATTACAATCACTGTCAATAGTAAAATAACCCTCATTATACATTGTTTTTGTCTGTTTATTGTGTTTTGAGAACCACTGAACTATTTTTGTTCTATCTAACCTTTTCTTTTTTTATTCATTCATTCATCTTCAGTATCCACTTTATCCTGTTTAGTGTTGCGGTGGATCCAGAGCCTATCCTGGGAACACTGGGCATGAGATCGGTACTCACCCCGGATGAGGCACCAGTCCATCGCAGGGTATCATACACACACATTCACACACATATTGACACTGAGGGACAATTTAGCATAGACAACCCACATACCTGCATCTTTTTGGCAGGTGGAAGAAAACAAGAGAACCCTGAGGAAGCCGACAAAAAATGTCACACAGACAGCAGGTAAATCTCAGGATTGAACCGGGGACTCTGGAGCTGTGAGATGGCTGCGCCACTGTGCCGCCCCCTCGTCCGTCCGTCTGTCCGTCCGTCCGTCAGTCAGTCAGACAGACAGACACACAGACAGACAGACAGACAAGCAGCTAGTTAGTTAGTCATTCATTCTAGATTCAACTGTCTACAAGTAATGGTATTGAGTGGATCTATGGAATACAAAGTTAAGTGCTTGTGTAAGTACAGATGTGTATGTGTACATGTGTACACAGTACATGTGTGCTTGTGTGTGTGGTGAGGTCAGTAAGTGTCACACAGCTTCAAGATACCCCACAAAAGCACTAGCACATATAACCTCCAGTATATGTCTGCAATAACCAATAAACTAGTTAAAACTAAGTGTAGCATGTTGAGATGAGCGAATATGCGTACTTTATTTCCTGTCCTTCCCCAAGGCTAGAGTTTGTTTGTTTTCCATTATACCACCATTTATAGTGGCAATATATATGACTCTGATGACTTCCTGTGTCTTGTGTCTCCAGTGCACCACAGAAAGGAAAATTCCATTTCTGTGTCTCATAAAAGCTACTACAATAATCCAATCCAATTTCAACTGTTTTAGAAAAGCACAGAAGCTGAAGGTGTGCTGTAGGAAATTTTTTCCCTCACAGTGTCCAGATTCAGGGTGCCTGCAAACCCAGTTAGCATTTGCCCAAAGTGATGTCCATCAGCTGAACAGGGGCTGCCAGAGAAACAGTAGTGATCAGTTAGACTAATTCTCAGCCCTGGTAGCCCACATTCACCACTCTCTCAGTTTTCCCACGTGACATTGCTCTACAAACTATGTTTGGTGTTGTTTATATCTAAGAGAATTCACACTAGTGAGCAGTTTAGTTATAGCTGAGTGACAGCTCATATATGAGGCTTTGATCTGGTAGCATTTTTTTTTTTAGATGTACTAGAGTATAAATAAAATATATAGCTATTTTCATGTTAGTGCTCTTTATAGTGCTTTGCACTTTGCATGTAGTATACAGTACATATGTAAGGAATAAAACATGATGGGTCATGCTGTTTTACATGAAAATAATACACTAGGGTTGTGTGATAGCTATGTTAACACCCTGGAGTCAAAAGTGGATTGTTTTCATATAATAGCACAGCCCGAATTTGTCAGACCACAGTGATTTGCCAAAGATTAACATTTTTAATTTATTAATGAACAGCGCACCATGCTTTTTAGCCAGTAAGTCTAATCATATGTCAGAAAAAGCACAAACTTTATGCATGAAGTGATCTATGCTCAATATGTTTTGAAAAATGTAAAATTATCTAGTACATATTGATCTTATTAAAGCAGCATAGTGGTAGAGGTTTGGTTAAAATACATTGGTGCAGAACATCTCATAAAGAGCATTCCAGTAAAAGTTTGATATGTTGCTATGCAACAGATGTCTGTGCCAGATTGTTGATATGCAACGTATAGAAGGTGCTACAAATATTACATTTCTGTGAGACTGGGTTGGCTTTTCCCCATTTATAGTAACATTTAATGTTGTGGAATGTCCATAAGACAAGGCACTGTTACCTCCTTCTTTATAGCAGCAATAAACAGTTGCCCCCTCACCAGCCTGTCTTTTTTTTCTCTGTTGAAGTTAATAATTCAATTCAATTCAAATCAATTCAATTCAATTTTATTTGTATAACGCTTTTAACAATGGACATTGTCACAAAGTAGTTTTAGAGAAATATATAAGTTCCAGATATAAATTTTAAATTTATAAATTTATCCCTAATGAACAAGCCCGAGATGACGGAAGTGAGGAAAAACTCCCTCAGACAATATGAAGAAGAAACCTTGAGAGGAACCAGACTCAAAAGGGAACCCGTCCTCATCTGGGTGACAACGAAAAGTGTGATTATAAATAATTCCCTTCTATAACTTTGGGCTATATAGTCAAAAAGTGCCATTGTATAACCAGGAAATTCATTATTTTTCACATGAAGTCTATTTTGTTGAAGTTATCGAAGCTTTGGAGTCCTAAAGCTATCATAGTAAATTTGTTTTTTATCAATTGCTGTCCAAAGCCATTTTCATGGTTTCTACGTGTACTGAATCTTTAGGCTGTCCAAGTGGACCATTCCAGCAGCAGCAAGTGGTTTCCAAGTGATGAGAACTCCAACCAGAAGCAGGTCCGGAGAGCAGAAGGGGTCAGGATCACTGGTATCTCAGGAGTAGCAGGTGTAGCTTGACAGACATTGGAGACTCCTTCCATAAATGTTACATAAAACGTTAAGATATCAGTGATTATACGTTTTTCTTTGTTAAAGAGCAACACACTTTTTCTAAAATCTGTTTAATATTAAGTTTAGACCATGTCATGTGTCCACCATACAATTCCCTGTGAATTATTATTATAGAAATCCCTGCTGTTATTTTAGAAATGATAACATTAGAACTACTACATTCATCTAAACCTACTGTTTATGCTACAGCTGGAACTAACTGTTTATGCTACAGCTGGAACTAACGTCAAAGCAGTGCTGTTTCAGAAAATTAGTGCACACCTTCTTATTTGATACTCCAACTGCACTGTGGTATAATTTTAATTAAAGCAGCAAATAAAATGTAAAAAATATTCTACCTCTTGTACATGACTAATATCCATGAAACACACAGTCCTAATGATTATAAAGAAAACTCTGAACTACAAAAGACATTCTATTTTTATCTGTACAGACATAAAAGCTGTCTGCGAGCTGTTTAAACATGAAATTGATATTCAGGGGCAGTGAAATTAAAACTGCTTCGTTCCTCAAAAGCCTCAACAGAAGGGCCCTGACACATCATTTTTCTTCTCAAGAGTGTTCTTGCTTTCAAGCATTATTTGCAACAGATGGTAAAAAAAAAAAAAAAAAAAAAAAAAAAAAAAAAAAAAAAAAAAAAAAACTAGCAAAAAAGCAGGTATGTCACATAAAGTGTGAGAGTGGTGCATATGGCATTTTGTGTTCTAGTGAAAGCTGTCTAATAGTTAGTAATAAAAAAAATTGTTAATAAAACTCTGTAGAGTTCTACTACCTTCTAGGAATACAAGTTGGCAATCCTGCTTTAAAACCCAGGACATTATAATCATACCTCCATTTGTAATATGGATATTGTATATGTAAGGCTTTGTGTATTGGCTTTCCAATGTCATTACTTGCAGTCTTCAAACTGTATTTTACTTCGATGCACACAACACATGTCATATTTGACTTTTATGCCCTATTGAACAGAATGTGATATACCATCAGTGGTATTGCTGGAATTTACATTTCAAACACTTGAATGTGTTTACTCCTATCTTCTCTCTACATCTTTTGAAGATTTTTGTCCTTGGCACAAATGCCCAACAGTTCTGAATCACTCTACGTTCCAGGCATTTATCATTTTTTAATTTTTTTTTTGTTAACTCTCAGCTTTTCCTCTCTGTGACTCTTCTCTGTGCTAATATTTTAAATCTTGTGACAAAAATGTGACAGTGTGTCATAGGATAAGTTCTCAAAATGTCCAAATGGTCTTTCCTTGTATTGCCTTCTGTCCATAACTTAGCCCTAATTCCCTCATTCTGGTAGATTTCCACATCAATGTCCTTGGCTTGCATTCACACTTAACCCCTTCTCTAGTAATTATTTTGTTAAATTATGTGTGAAAAAGGCAATGAAAAAGGAGTTTGTCATCACTAAGATGAAGCCACACTAATGATAGGAAAGCTATACTTTATGTTGCAAAAGGAACTCAGGGTATAAATACAGTGGTAACCTTGTGGATGATAAGCTGGTGGTGAATTAAGGACTTACCTTAATCATGCACACAGTGAGCATGCAGCTTATGGGACTGTAAAAAAAAATAAATAAATAAATTATATCACCCATTTTCACTGCACTTATGGAAGCTAATGATTATGGTGTAGAAACGACTCATTCACTCCATCTTATTTGTGCCTTCTAGAGCAACATTGTTTAGGAAACATCATTTTAATCAGCAGCAATGGGAAATACTGTCTGAAAGAGTACCCAGAATCACTTTGTCAAGGTTTATGTGAGTTTATAAAGTCATTATTTTAGAGCTTATAGCTGTAAGGCATTCATGATTTTGAACAATAGAGAAAAGGTTTTTCTCTCTCTCTCTCTCTCTCGCTCTCTCTCGGTCTCTCTTGCTCTCTCTCATTATTGTGTTTGCATGCAGTACTTTGAAGAAAAAGTAAATGGTAAACTGGAGCACCTGGCTGTAGTACTTTACAAATCAAATCAAATCCAATCAAATCAAATCAAAGTATGTTTTCACTCTAATTTCAGTCCAAGAAGCTGCACTATAACAATATCTTTGTTAATAATAATAATAATAATAATAATAATAATAATAATAATAATAACTGCAGCCTATGCAATAATAAATGCTCAAACTGGAACACCCCCCCCCCCCCAAATGCAAATTGCTACTCTGATCTGTCCTCATCTGATTCACTAACCTTCATCATTTCTCTGATTGCATCTTTGATTCTGGATGCGTAGCAGAGCTCAGACAACATCAGATTTTAGAGCCATCCTGTTTTGAGTATGTCTTTCTTTCCTTTTAGCTGTGAGTCACTTCCCTGTGGAGAAATACAGAAAGAATGAGAGAGGGACAGAGAAAGAGATGGAGAGGCTAGCTGGGGATTCAGACAGGACAGATTCATGCGGTGCCCATCATCAGATCAGCATGATGGAGTTTGTAGGTCAGGTCCAACAAAAATAGGCAACAACCCAAATGTTGCACATAATGTAGATCACACTGAACAGAGGGTCTCCAACAATTCCTTGTATACTGTAGTATATGTCTGGTTGAAAGAACAAATCCCCACAGCCACGCTCCAAAATCTAGTGGAAAGCCTTTGTAGAAAAGTGAGGGTTATTATAACAGCAAAGGGGGGGATCAATTCAAACTTAATGGAGCACATGGATGTGGGGATTTGTGCTCATACAGCCACAAGAGCATTAGTGAGGTCAGGCACTGATGAGGTGAGGTAGTGAGGAAGTCTGGGGCTCAGACAACATTCCAGTTCATCCCAAAGGTGTTCAGTGGGGTTGAGGTCAGGGTTCTGTGCAGGCCACTCGAGTTCTTCCACCCCAACCTTAGCAAACCCTGTCTTATGAACCTTGTTTTGTTCACAGGGGCATTGTCATTCTGGAACTGGTTTAGGGAAATCTTAATGCTACCAGCATACAAATACATACCATACAATAATTTATAGTGCATCTTTGCTAAAAATGTTGATATTATTTTAATGGCAAACCAAGAAATAATGAATTCTGAAAGTTTAAGGTCTGGCTAGTCATTTCTAGTCAACTGACACCTTTCTGATAGAAACAAAAGCAAGTATATTAAAAGCCTATTCTAATATCACTATCATGATATTAATGGTGATACATCTCATTTGACAGGTTGGATTTAAAAAAAAAATTACAATGATAAATTATAAAACTGAAAGCCATGTGTGTATCATAACATGAAATGAAATATCCACTGGGGGGTGAAACTGCTGGTGATGTATGTGAAGTGGCCATTTTTATGATGTTCCAATTATAGTTTAGCTCCAGGCCAAGTAATTTCTCTATTAGCAGATGTTGATTTCAGCAATTGTAATGGATAGAAATATGTTTAATCCATTTTACTATACTTTTATTGGTGTTATGTACATAATTCACTCTCTCACTCATTCACTTTCAGTAAGTGCTTTATCCTTGTCAGGGTAGCATTGGAGAGCAAAAAAAAAAAAACTGCCTCCTCTCTATCCACACACTAAACAAAGTCACTCTCCGGGAGGACAGACACCATGTGTGAGCTCTCATAACTGTAAGCACAGTAGCATCTCATGCAGAAGATGGTATCAAGCCATCAAAATTTGTCAGCTTACTCCATCAACTTCATTAGTTTTATATTCCATATTTGCACCACACTCTCTGACTGCAAGGTGGATCTCACTGACATTGTATCAATTTGCACATGGCCAGCTAATCTTTTTTTTTTTTTACAATTATCATTATGCCACAGTGACATATGGGACTCTCATCCTGGTACAATTCATTTGAAATCCTTTTAGCCACAGATTATTTATGGGTTCATTTCATGATAAAAGTCATACGATGCTTTATAGCTGCATTAAGTAATCCGCTCATTCAGTCTCATATATTGCTAGCCTTCCTCTAAGGAGAATTTCAAACATTTCAAGATGACTAAATAATGAATTCACACACATGCTACTCAGTGACAGGTCTGAGTTGGACGAATCTGCTTTCATAATGCATGATATTGTGCTGGAGCTAACTCTGTTTATGTGCCCATATTCTCAGACTTATGAAATCTGTGCATATGGCATACTGTGGATACATAAAGGCATTTGGGCACATCATGTGTTCACAGCTGACATTTTGACAGTTATCTTTGGAGTAGCACATATTCCAAAAGCATTTCAGAAAAAATTATGCTTTATGCTTCACACATTGCTACATTATGAACGTAGGGTCTTTCCTTATAAAGCTTTTCCACCACTTTCTACAATATTGGACATGTGTTTGGTCTTGTAAAGCATTTGTTTGAAGCCGTGCTATGCCATTAGAGTGTTGGTAAAAAAGCTTATTAGGATGTTCAGCAGGATTGGCTGGATGTTTAATAAACAAAAAACTTTAGTGTTCTTGGCTATAAAAGTACAGAATATCAGACACACTGAGCTGCATGGACAATATGGAATAGTTGACAGGTGAATGGCAGGTTGTCATTATTTATAATGATCAAAAAATAGACAAAAGACTTCAGATTCCTCAGAAAACTATTTTGATGAACACCTTATTGGTGGTTCGTTGCCTGCATGTCACTGAATTACATCAAATTACCCTTCATAGAGGGATAACTGCCTACCATTCCACTGATGCCTCAGTACAGCTTCATTTTTTAATTCTGCAAAATCTCCAGCCTCCATGTGGGTAACTTATTAGGTACAAAGATGTGCTGTGACATTCAAGAAATTGGCATATGTCTAACAGCAATGTCAGGAATATAGACAGGTACTTTAAATAGCTAGCAAGGTCAGAAAGCACATCTGCTATGCTGGAGAGCTGATATCTACCACTTGCTCAACGCTGCAGGTTTAGTCAAAGTGACAAGAGTGATGAAAATTTTCCTCATATCTCAGGGTAGAGAAATGCGACCATTTGTCCTGTCCGATGGCCTCATCTCCACTTCCTCAGCTTAACAATCTGGCTGCTAGTGATAAAACAGGACTTTGATGTAAAGCCTGGCTGGGACATTAAAAAGTATGGTGAGTGTGGGAGACTCTCTAAGAATGGCCTGCCAATTCATTTGAATTTGTTACCATGCTTATATACTGGAGATATATTGTATATTTTTAAGTGTGGTGTTTCCTACTTCTTTCTGAGCCACAATGAGGAGAACAGTCTCAATTATGCATGTTGGATTAGGCATACCACTATTAATGCCATAACTATAACCATAACTGTAGTTTTTGATTTGCTGCTCCATTTTATACACTGTTCATAAAGTATGACATCATATTTTGTTTCCTTCATTATTTATTATAATTTGTGGGTTTTTTTCAGTTTTTATGCTTTCCATTCATGTTTAAAAGTATCACAAAATTACGTTTTATAATATAGCATATTTTCTTGCTTTACACACAACATACCTTCCAAATAAAGAGAATAACACATCTAAATTCACTAACCAGGTTGGTCTCATATATTGTTCAGTCATATTTTTCTAGCTTGGCATTTTCTACCCTGGGGGCATTTTTAAGAGCTCCTGCTGAGACGCACCGATTATTAGCTTCTCTCAGCTTCAATTCAAAACTCCATCAGTCACATTGGTTTGTAAGGATGTAATAAACAATTCAGTTGCAAAAGCAAAGCAGAGGAAGGCTGGCCTGTTTTTTTGTTTTGTTTTTTTTTTTCCCCCCGGTAACTGAGACATGTAATCTACATAAGCAGGAAGATTAATAGGAAGGAAATAAAAATAGGAAGCAAATATTATTTGTATTATGACACCATGAAGATTACCTGGAGTGTTTTTGTAAAAGAAAATAATGTGAATCCTCTGTTTTGCTGATCTCAGTGACTGCAACAGAATGGAGTTTGTTGTACTACACAAAATATAGGAAAATCTCAAGTGTTGAATTATCTTCTATAATGTTCATTTGTTGACCAACTAGACGTATATAAACACCGCAGGTATTAGTTCAACACTGTACATGTTAAGAGTTAAAAATGCAAAGCTTAATTTAACAATCAAGAATTGTGTTACGGCACCAGAGTAAGGCTGGATACAGTTGCGGTATGAAAATCCGTCACTTTATTAAGAACACACAAAAAACAGGAAATCAGGACAGCGGCAAGCTTTAGGCAGATCCGAAAAACAGGCAGGGTTCAAAAATACCGGCAGACAGTTCTTTCAGGGGCTTAGGCAAAATACAAAAAACCAGGAAACCAGCGGAAGTTCAAAAAACCAAAAAGACAGTCGTTGTAGGGCTTAGGCAAAAATCGTAATCAAAAAGTACTTAGCTTAGTTCGGAAATCAGAGATTCAGTTCAGAAAAGAGTGCTCAGTACAGTTGAATATAAAGTAGACAAACTAACACTTCACGACATGCGCGACAAACTAAAGAACTTAAATAGTGAGGATGTGTGCAACCTAGGAAATTACGGACAGGTGTGTAATCAGAAGGTGGGTGACTGTGAGCGTGGGAGTGAAGGAGTGTTCTGGATGTTGTAGTCCCTGCCTGCTGGGATGTGTAGTGCGGTGTGTGTGCGTGTGGATTGGCGGCGGCCATGTTCGTAGGCCACTGAGAGTTCTGGGAACTGGAGTCGCGCTTATGGCGCGACCTAACAAATTGTGATTGCAACCACTTAATAGAATACAATATGTTCACCATAGCCTCCATGAGCATAATGAAGAAAACTAAATGGAATTAAATTAAACAGAAGGAAAAGAAAGTGTACACATTATTTGTACCCAGGTGAACAGCACTCGCTTTGCTAATACAATAGATAATCTAACTAGCTTGCTTTCAAGCCTGCTTAGCTTAAGGTTAAGGTTTACTTAAGGTGAGCTAGCTTGCTAAGGAATTTGGCATCTGGTTTTTATTTTACAATATAATAGTTATACTAATATTAGCTTTGATTCGATTCAACTCTGTTTTATTGTATAGCACTTTTAACAGTATACATTGTCACAAAGCAGCTTTAGAAAATCTAGATGTATATTTAGATCCCTAATGAACAAACCAGAGGCAACAGTGGTGAGGAAGAAACCTTGACAGGAACCTGACTTCTAGAAAACTGGATAGTGGAATTATAAATCATTACTCTTCTACAATTGTATACTCTAAAGTCAAACAGTACTCATTGTGTCCAAAACAGTGTATGCCTAAAAGCTTTACAAGTAAAAAAAAAAAAAAAAAAGAAAAAGAAAAAAAAGCTAACTTGCTAGTGAACCTGGCTAACACAGTATAGTAGTTATCCAGCAGTACATATCTTACTAGTAAAGTTGGAGCTAAATAGCCAATTAACTTTAACCCTTTCTCGCAGCACACTGGTATTTCATTCTGCCAGCAGAATGGAAATCAAATTATTTATACCGATTGAAAATGTACAATAATTTGATTTCCATTCTGCCAGCAGAATGGAAATCAAATTATTGTACATTTTCAATCGGTATAAACAAATTCATTATTTTATCACTACAAGTCTGTTATGAGATTAGTCAGGACACTGTTGGGTTTCTGTGTGTAGAGTATTGTGACTCTGTGAGTTGCTAGTGAGTAGAGCGATGGGAAAGGGAGGGGTGTGAGCCCCGTGCTGGAAAACCAATTCACACCTCTCCACAATAACATTGATACAGAGATAAAATAGACAACACCAACTAAAGCTTTTTTGATAGTAAAAGGTTGTATTCAGCTGTCACAATAAAATTATAACATTTAAACCTAGTAGGCTAGGTAAAAAAAAAAATACTGCAAAAAATACTGCAAATTCATAAATTGTCTACTTTCATATGAGCCATTAACCACTACTGAGAAGTGTGACATCACAAATAAATTCAATGCCGAACACGAGCACCACAAAACAGGTAGAAAATCTATTTTTTGGCCTCTGGTTAAGCAACATTACACAATACAGAGCCAAACAAAAGTGAAAGTACGTAGTTGTGATGTCACTGATCCAATTAGCAATTTGTGATGTGATTTATTTAGAAGAAGAAAATGAGAATACAGAGGTTTCATCCATATTTGTTTGTGACTTGTCATAGAGACCACATCTGTTATTTTTTTTGTTTGTTTGTTTGTTTGTTTGTTTGTTTTTTTTCATTTAAAATGGGAAATAAACAGAAGGTTTTAGATTTTTGGCATTTTCAAAACAAAGAACATAAATGTTCAATATCTTGAATATTTAATATTCAAGATTCTGCACTATTTCTAGGTCTCTATTTAAATGTAAGCAAAATCATGATACTGACCAGGTTAACTGCTTTGTTCAAAAGGTCACATTTTCCTCATGCCTAATCTCTTCTGTTGAAGCATGTATTCAGAAGAAGCTCTGATGGATCTGATCTAAAATGGATCATAAGGTTTTGCACAAACCTGTGGAGTCTATGCCAGCTCGAGTGCACACTGTCATTAAAGCACAAAGAAGACATACCAAATACTAAGAAACTCTGAAATTCATGTGAATATTTCAGAGATTCTACTTGTCACTCAAGTTGTTGTCAATAATATAATTTGTAATGACAATTGTTGCATTACATTAGAAAATAATGCAAAAAAGAAGCATTTTCACTAGTGTTCTCAGACTAAAACACTCTTAAAGCTATCATACAAGACCTTAAACAGGAACCTTGGTAGGGAATGAAAAATGATTTATAATAGTGTATATGCATTAAAATGGACCAGACTCAAGGTTATGGGTGCTGCAGATGTAGTTGTAAACCATGCATATCTCTTACAGTGCTAGGATGTCATACAGAGAATTTAATGATGCATCACTGACAGCAATACATCCAGGAGCCTGGAGTGTGTAAAACTCAATAGCATTATGGTCCATAGTCCTTATGGTCATGCACATTAAGGTTTTGTGGATGTTTTCAATGTCCAGTTAAGATATACAACTTATGAGGAAAAAAATCATAGTTTCAGACAGTGAAAAACATGTTATATATAATAGTGCAAAGTGCAAAGTTCAAGCCAAGTGGGATTTATTGTCTTTCCTCTATATAACTCATATACATTGGAAGGAAAGGTTATGTGTGAAATGAGCAGTATGGGATTGTGGCTCTGTAAACAAATGTGAAATGAAACAATAGCTAAGATGTTAAAGTGAAGAATGTTGGATTTTTAAAGGGGTGTTTACATCTGTATATAGTGTTGTGTTAACTTAAAAAATTATAGTATTTTTCAAGCAGAAAGCACTTCAAATCCCAACAGGAAGTAGTTATCTGGACCCCAACCACTTATAAACCACTTACTCACCTACTGTGATCATGTCCCACAAGATGCAAATGTATTAATACATTTTTATAATCGTTCCCCTTTTCTCTCTCTTTCTTGCTCTGTTATTCACTCATTATAATCAATCCATCCATCCATTCATTTTCCATACCACTTATCCTACACATGTAGGGGGTTGCAGGGGAAGTCTGGAGCCTATCCCAGGGAACTCGGGGCATAAGGCAGGGGACACCATGGACGGGGTGCCAATCTATCGCAAGGCACAATCACACACACATTGACACACTATGTGCAACTTGGAAATGCCAACTGACTGACAACACATGTCTTTGGATTGGAGGCGGAAACCGGAGTACCCAGAAGAAACCCCCCCAAGCACGAGGAGAACGTGCAAACTCCGCGCACACAGGGCGGAGGCAGGATTCGAACCCCCAACCCTGGAGGTGTGAAGTAAACGTGTTAACCTCTAAGCCACCATGCCCACCATTATTAGTAATATAATGTCTGAAATATTATTATTATAGTAATTATATTGTAATGTCTGAAACGCCCGGTTCAGCCATGAAACTCTGTCTGAGTGCTGATTGGCTCCCTCAGTGTCATGCAACAGCCTATCAGCCTCGCTTCTCTGCCCATGTAACCATTTATAATCCTGACCAACTTGCCGCTTACTTCCTGCGCGCTACTAAATTTTGTATCTATGTACCACTTTCGGCCGGTAAAAATCCCATAAATGCTAATTAAACAACTGATCACAGCTGGCAAATGCTTATAATGGCTTTCAACGCTAATAATGGCCAATAAACTCAGCAATTTCCAATAAAAGCTAATACACGCGACAGCGGCCGATAAAATAATGGGTTATGAACATAAATAATGGCTGGTAAACGCCATCTAAGGCGATGGTTAAAGATCCCTACATATCAAAATGAGGAGACGGGAAGCAAGCTGGGTTTAAGCCCACGAAAAATGCTTTCCTTTTATTTATTTTCACATTTCTCCTAGCTTTTCAGCAGTGCAATTTAATCGCACGTGGTGCACACGCTGCATGCTCTCCTCTCCAGCTCTCTCTCTTACTTTTTGCATTCCTTTTTTTCCCTCCTTCCATACCCTTTGTAGTAGCAGCATGCTTCTCTCCTTTTCTTTGTCTGTCCATGACTATCAGAGCAAGTATTCGTACTCGCTCAGCAGCAGCAGCAGCAGCATAGCAGATCTAGTCCGCCATACCAAACCTATTTACTGTACACTCCATTGCCATCTATAAAAGCTCACAAATTCACTACAAGAGTTGTCATGACTGAAATATATTCATACAATGCACATTTTTAAAATTTTATTACACATTTATTTACAAATGCATTTAAATAATGCTGGAAATCTTATGCATATTCTTAAATGCATGTCTATGTATAAATGCACTGACCAAAGTATACATCTTCCTGCTTTTAATAGAAATGCAAGTCTTTCTCAACTTAAGAGCTTCCACATGTACAAGCTGCTAATATCTCATTACTTTCAGATCACACTACGGCTCTGCTTTCCCTTCACATCTCACATAAAGCAGCTTGCATCAAGTTCGCAATCTTGGTTTAAGCATGTAATCCACAGAGGAGGAGATCAAAGAATATAATCCATTTTGAGGACACAGTTCTCAAACTCAAATCCCGAGTTAACGCAGTGCTGCGCTGATGCAGGATTGAAGGGTGAAATACCTGGGCAAACCATCTCATCCAGGGCGGACCTCATGAAATCACGTATGCATCTGCCTCCACCAGGCTGAGTGTGCTTCATGACATTTCATTTTTGGAATCATTTTGTTGGACATTGCTACTTGAATTAGGATCCATGTGGAAATAGAAATAAGAGGCTAGTTGTACATTGTGATATCATATGTTTGAAGGTTGTTTTTGCATTAAAAGGTGCTGATTTTGAAGAAAGTATTAATATCAACAGTATTTGCAGAAAAAATACAATTCTCATGCATTCATTCGTTTATTCATCATCAGTAAACACTTTATCCTTGTCAAGGTCGTGGTGCACACACACATACACACACACACCCTAGGGACAATTTAGAGCTACCAAAGCACTGGTGTTTTTGTGAGACTGGAGAACCCAGAGGTAACCCACGTGGACACAGGGAGATCATGCGAACCGTCCCACACAGTAAGTAACCCAAGCTCAGGATTGCTCAGGAGGCGGCAATGCTACCCGCTGCACCACTGTATTACTCTGAAAAAAAATATGTTCAACTAATTTGTAATATGGAATGAGTTTAATGAAAAATGTACCACAAACATGACTCCAATATTGTATCCAATAGCATTCCAATATTTTATTCTATTTGTTCTATTTGTATTTATTGAATTTTTTTTTTATTGTCTAGTCACTTCTTTAAAAGAAGGTTTGTGTGTTCTTTTCTGTTGTAACTGTGCCTTAGCGAGTTTACAGAGTATCACCACAAGCATTTTTAATATACACTTGTCTCTGGCATATGTGCATATAACAAAATGACTTTGACTTCATGGTGGGAGGACTTACTTTATGTACCAGCCAACAAAGGGAGATATTTGTATATCTCTTTACCCTTAACCCTGTTCCTTATGAACTGCATTGAGTTGCTGACAGATCTAAACCTCATATCTTTAGATTGCAGTGTCATTAAGTAAATAGCCAGAGCACATGAAGTGTTTTAAGTGTTTCACTCATTATGCGCTTAATGTAATGCACTGGGTTAAGTTTTCACTCAGATGCACAAATCAGGCCTTTTTAAAAAAAAAAAAGTAGCATACACAGTGTTTTTTTTTTTTTTTTTTTTTTATGGGGAGGGGGGAGTGGTTGGGTTCAGGTTTATGTATACAAAAAAGTTACCTTTAAACATTTTAACATTAGCAGCAAAAAAAAGCACCTGTCTCAGGTCACTATTTCATCAAGAAAATAGATTATTGCTCTTATTAATATTTGTGTAAGTCATTTTAAATCATAAAGAGGACACTTGGCACATTTCTTCTGCTTTTTCTTTCTTTGTTTAGACATGTTTTCTCATATCTTTTCTCACAGAATCTCTAAAATGTGCACAACCTTCAAAACATTTAAATTAAATTTGAGAACTGATGTTTGAGATGAGATTCACATCAAAACATTCTGTTGGATGTCTGCTAGAGGTGTTACACTTAAATCAGCAAGGTTAGTTTTGAGGTGCAGTTTTACTTTAGTGTTGGAATATAATAGACGCTGGCGAATATTTAGCTTTGTTTCTTGGCAAGTGAGAGAGATCAGGAAAATTTATATAAAGTGGGGCCAAGATTTCTCCAGTTTAAAGTAAATTTTGATCAAAACCCACTTGCAGCCTTGAGTTTCCTTTGAGAAGTCACTGAAAGCTATGATTGAAATGTTATGAATAATTGAAGAGCTTGCAAATTTAATCACTCCGGCTTGCAGCATATGGATGCACCGAAATATTTCAATAAATTGTTGCAAGTTCTAAATCTGTATGGACTGAACTGAATGAACTAAGAGAATGAACAAAAATTTTGTTTTTAATGCTGACAATGCATGTTCTCCCTGTGCTTTGGGGGTTTCCTCCAGGTACTCCAGTTTCCTCCCCCAGTCCAAAGACATGCATTGTAGGCTGATTGGCATGTTCAAAAGTGTCCATAGTGTGTGATTGTGCCCTGCGATGGACTGTCAGCCCACCCAGGGTGTCCCCCACCTGTGCCCCATGATCCCTGGGATAGGCTCCAGGTTCCCCACAACCCACGAAGGATGAGCAGTATAGAAGTTGGATGGATGGATTATATTTTAATTTTCAAATCAACAGGTTAAAGCAAGAAAGACATAATCCAGTTCATTCATTTCTTACCAGTGGTTTGGGTCCATTTCTTCTCTTCTGCATTTTTTCACACCTGAGATAAATATGAATGCTTCAAGATCACTGCTTCTTCATGATCTTCTGATGTTAGTTACATCAGTTACCTAATTTAGTTACATAAATTCACTTTCTAATCTTTTTTTCTGATAAATAAACCTTTTTGCCTAATGATAGAATTTTGTACTTTTTCTTGCATATCTATTTTAAAAATCATGTTAGCCCCTGGTAGACCAGGGTCCTATCACCTTTTATAGCCAGAAATGGCCCTGACTGTGAAGCTTAAGACCTATAGTACCCACTTTAAAATCCACTAAGATTCCAAGCATACTCTGCACCAAACCCATTATATCTGTGCACAGACCTGAAGAGAAAATTGTTCTTTTCAAGGCTTGTCATCGACATGTACTTAACCTACTGTGAAACAGGCAGACATTGGCAGGGGAGCAGAAATGCCAGCTTAGACATGCCAACTGCGGTTTGCTATCCCAGAGAAAAAGCATAGCCTTCATCTACAGAGTCACTGGGGGGTCGGATTCAAGTCAAGAATAGGGGATGATAGAGCAGAAACTTCTTTCAGAACCTAAAGGGTGCATTTTTGGGCCCACATGCAGAGAAAGCAACATGGAAATATCTTCAGAATGCGTCAAGTGAGCTCCAACAGGGATAATAAATTCATTTTCCAGAGTTTTTGTTTGTTTTTAGATTGTGTGTGTGTATGCATGTATACTTGTCTAAAGATATCCATGAGTGTTTGTCTACCTCTCATGATATCTTTCCATCAAATTGCTCTCTCTCTCTCTCTCTCTCTCTCTCTCTCTCTCTCTCTCTCTCTCTTTCTCTCTCTCTCTCTCTCTCTCTCTCATTAAGTATTTTCATCTTTTCAATCAAACTTCTTCAATTAAAGTCCCTTACGTCAATCCATTTGGTTACATCATTAACGACTGGGTGTAAATTGACCTCATAATTTCATTTCTTATACAAATAGCCAGTGTGCATATTTATTTCATTTTCCTCAATGTGATTCACACCTGCAGATATTTGATTAGTTTCCAAATATAAACCTTACTATAAACCCTCTCAAGATAGATGTACTGAAAGCAATCATTCCAGGAAAAATTTATTGCTTCTATAACCCCAGTTCTAAAAAAAGTTGAGATGCTGTGTAAAATGTAAATAAAAACAGAATGCAATGATTTGCAAATCTCATAAACCCATATGTTATTCACAATAGAACACAGAAAACATATCAAATGTTTAAACTGAGTAAATGTACCATTTTAAGAAAAAAATAAGGTAATTTTGAATTTGATGGTCATAGAACATCTAAAAAAAAGTTGGGAGTGGGGCAACAAAAGTCTGAAAAAGTAAGTGTTACTAAAAAGAAACAGCTGGAGGTTAATTGGCAACAGGTCAGTAACATGATTGGGTAAAAAAGAGTATCTTAGAGAGTCAGAGTCTTTCAGAAATAAAGATGGGCAGAGGTTTACCAATCTGCGAAAAACTGCGTCTACAATTTGTGGAACAATTTCAGAATAATGTTCCTCAATGTAAAATTGTGAAAACTATTAATATCTCATCATCTACAGTAGATAATATCATCAAAGAATTCCGAGAATCTGGACAAATCTCTGCGCACAAGGGACAAGGGTGAAAATCAATATTGCATGCCCGTGATCTTCGGGCCCTCAGGCGGCACTGCATTAAAAACAGGCATGATTCTGTAATGGAAATCATTGCATGGGCTCAGAAACACCTCCAGAACTCATTGTCTGTGAACAGTCCACAAATGCTGGTTAAAGCTCTATCATGCAAAGAAGAAGCCATATGTGAACATGATCCAGAAATGCCGTCGTCTACTCTGGGCCAAAGCTCATTTAAAATGGACTGAGTGGAAAAAGTGGAAAACTGTTCTTTGGTCAGACGAATCAAAATGTGAAATTCTTTTGGGAAACCATGGACGCCGCGTCCTCTAAACTAAAGAGGACTAAAGAGCAGAGGGACCATCCAGCTTTTTGTCAGCGCTCAGTTCAAAAGCCTGCATCTCTGATGGTATGGGGGTGCATTATGTCTATGGAACGGGCAGCTTGCACATCTGGAAAGGCACCATCAATGCTGAAAGGTATATACAGGTTTTAGAGCAACATATGCTTCCATCCAGATTCCATCCCATCTTTACTTCTGAGAGACTCTGCCTAGCTAATATACTCTTTTTATACCCAATCATGTTACTGACCTGTTGCCAATTAACCTAATTAGTTGCAAAATGTTCCTCCAGCTGTTTCTTTTTAGTAACACTTACTTTTCCAGCCTTTTTTTGCCCCATCCCAAATTTTTTGAGACGTGTTGTGGCCATTAAATTCAAAATTGCCTTATTTTTTCCTTAAAATTGTACATTTCCTCAGTTTAAACATTTGATATGTTTTCTATATTCTATTGTGAATAACATATAGGTTTATGAGATTTGCAAATCATTGCATTCTGTTTTTATTTACATTTTACACAGCGTCCCAACTTTTTTTGAATTGGGGTTGTATCAGAATGCAGGTAGCCGTATGCACACACTCACAGAGATTTAGAACATATACCATAAATCCCGATCCTTTTTATGGAACCTGGATTTGTTTAGATCTATTTTTACTATTTTTCTATATATCATTGAGCCAATTTTGATATTCCAGGTGATTATCCATTGACCCCACAAGCTATTTACATTCCCAGTGATGATGTTAGTAAGCACTCTCCATGTAGATACAAATACTGTCAATGTTATACTTTGTAGGTACACAATTACTGGTGTGCATAAGTGGTGTGTTCTGAGATGATACCCTGCACGCCAATGTTAAACTGGATGTGATTTGTGTGTCTGTGGCCATTCTGTTTACTTACCCATTTCCTCTTCTCCTCTCACTCCCTCTGATCTATAAGCTGCTTTCATCCACAGCACTGTAAATACTGGTAGCGTTTTGCATTTCTATTTTCAGTAAACCTTTAAAATGGTTGTGTTTGAAATTCCTTGGATGTGTGTGAAAAGCCCATGTTCAAAGTTTATTTTGCCAATTTCAGTGCTTCATTCAGAACTAACCAATGCTGAAAATGCTTCTTTGCCTCATTTATTGCACACACTACAGTCATGTGATGTAGGACTTTGCACTTTGGGGTTAGTGTGTCTAATAAACATGCAACTCAGAACATACAGTGTACTATATAGTGCAATTGCTGTGTTTCTACCTCGGTTTCTCACACACAAGGGAATTAATTATGCACACAAAGGAAATACTTATCTCTTTTCTGTACACAATATACACTCACACACTTTAATAGGAACTATCACTCACTTTAATAGAAACATCTGTACTCCTGTTTATTTATACAATTATCCAATTAGCCAATCATGTGCCAACTGCACAATGCATAAAAGCAAGGACATACAGGTCAAGAGCTTCAGAATGGGGAACATATGTGATCTCAGCGAATGTGGCATGGTTGTTTGAGCCAGATGGTCTGGTTTGAGTATTTCAGAAGCTGCTGGTCTCCTGGGATTTTCACACGCTAGAGCAGAATGGTGCGAAAAGCAAAAAACATCCAGTGAGCGGCAGTTCTACGAGTGGAAACACTTTGTTGACGAGAGAGGTCAGAGGAGAATGGCCAGAATGGTTCGAGCTGACAGGAAGTCTACAGTACCTAAATAACCAATGTTTACAACCATGAGGATCAGAAAAGCTATCTCAATCTTGTTATAATAGTTGTACCATGAGGGCTGTCAGATAGTAAGGCAAGTTTGAACTGAAATAAAATCCTCTGAGTTGATCTGTGAAATGAATGATTGAGAAAGAAGGGAGAAAATACAGCATGAGTCTACAATCGAGAGAGATGGGGGGTTAATACGTATGCAGGGTCACATAACAGTTTAGATGATAATGCTTTCAAACTGCAAAGAAGTTATAGTTGAGGTATATTATATCTGAGGTATATTTCTCTCCCTGTTTGTGTCTAAATTTGTTTGGATTTTATTTATGATTGTTCTTTGTTATATTATTTTTTCTTTATTAAAATCATGTTTTCCGTGTTCCCAGTCGAACTGTGTTCTTTTACATAATGTAATGTAAGACATGAAGAATCAACACAGCTTCCTAGTTCTTGTTTTGTGTTTGCATCTTATGCTGTAAAAGACTATAGTTAGGACACATCTGAAGATTGTAAAATTTGTAATGGTTTACTGTACTTTATCAATTAACTATACAACCAACAATGCACACTACTTCAACATATGAACTACAACTAATGCGCAATATTTTCATAATAAACATAACAATGAATAGTAATTCATTTCAGAAATTTGCTGGTCAGAATGGAGTTAAAATAAAAACTGCTGTTTAACATCAACATTTAAAGCCAACAGGTACTTGGTACAGAAAACTGTGTATAATACTTTTGTATATTTGTGTTTTCAGGTTGCTATGGAATTTGTATGTTCATATTGTTTATGTAACAGTGGGCCATGATGATGTATATACAACAGTATAATTAATAGGCATGTACCCACATACAAATACATTAGTCAGAAAACATATATGTTCTAAACAAATATGGATACAAATAGGAGATGCACTTGGAACTGGTCATTAACGTGAATGTGACCGATGCATTTACAGCATTCATTCATTCATCCATAATCAGGGTAGTGGTGGTTTAAATTAGCTTTCAGTGTTGTTTAGGTTTATATTTTAGGAAATACAATCTACTAAATTACTTAGAAAACATTACAGGCTGATACAAACAAAAATAATAATTCCACAAGTGGGGCTAAGAGACAGTCAGGGACACATCACTATTTACAAAAGAAGGGCTAAGCCTTGCCCACTTCTGGTTTAAATCCATATACAGATACATACTGACAATGTCATATTGACATATGAATATTTGGAGCACTATACAGATACAGATTCATGTACACATACAGAGAAACTTCTAAATAGGAATTAGTGAGTTAGGGCACATGTTCAGACACAGTGCTAAAAGACATTTTGAATTGCCTTAAATGCATTTCAAACACTCTCAAATATGTATGAACTAATCAGTTTGAACAACCCAGTTCAACAGCGCCAGCCTTCTTATTACCAGCTGCACCTGTTTCTCTTTAAAGACTCATTAGCCTGTATATTTACACTCCCATTTCCAGTTGTTTTTAGATCTTTTTTTTTCTTCTTGTGGACAAATTTACCATCTGCTCTCTGTACCCATTGGAAGGATTTTATGATGAACCATGTTCTCTCATGCTTCTCAGAAAGGAGTCGTTGATCATTTTTCAGGTAACTGCTGTAGGCCCAATTTCTCAGAAGGAACTAAGTATAGGCAATAAGAAAGAGTTACAGTGATTAATCTTCTCAGTGAATGTAGAAGATTTTGTGGGAAACAAGATTCAAGGGACGTCGGTTTACATCAAAATAAACAAACCATTATTACTTGATAACAGTATGTAATTTTTGCCATGTACAGATCTTACTTATATTGAATGTATTTTATATGTATTTATATGTCAATAAGACATTACATCATATTATTAAGACAATACAACTTACCAGGCACATTCACAGACATCCTCATTAATACTATTCTAGGTCTACACTATATTTTTTATAAGATAGATAGATAGATAGGCAGACAGACAAACAGACAGACAATGCACTTGCAGCCAATTTGCATTATTTTATTTTACTTTTTGTTTTGTTCTATTTTATACTATTTTAACCAGATTGTAAATTAAATAATTATCTATTTATTATCTATTTCAAATTATTTTATTAACCTGATTTTTCTTTTTTCTTCTCACTTTTTTATGGTCATGTCAAATAATCGGTGTGAAAGAGCAGACACTGAATTCTCAGTATATTTTCTGTGGCATATTTGGAAATAATCTGACTGAGATTAAGCATTTTGGTGGCCAATAATACACAAAAAGCTAACTATATTTCTGGGGGTAAGGCTGAGCCAATAGTGCCAAAATCGATCTTACACAGGGGCTAAGCTACTTGCAAGGCCCACGTCTGCACTTGTTTTCTGTTTTACACCAAAAGGTCATTTGAACAGTATGTGGGCCTAAGCACAAGGTCTCAAATCCCACCCCTGTCTGGACTTTGTTTGTGCAGGTGCCTGCAACTTACCTCTTGAAAGTTCTGTTTTACTAAAACAAATTATGAAAATTTAAAACAGGTCTACAGGTACAACTGAGGCTCTAAAATCCTTTCTCATGCTGCATTGGGATGAAAAAATAATTAGCTGTGTTTAATAGATTACTCTCATGGTGATAATAACATTCTTAAGTAAGTATAAAATATAATGTTCTCATTTCTGCAAAGCTCAACCTCAGGCATCAGGAGAAGATGCCTCCTTACAGACATTGATTAGAAAGTTAAATCACTTAATACCAAAATTGCACACTCACATTACCCAAACTAAAAGCAGGAATGCCCTTACTGCTTACTGAGTACTTAATTTGTATCTTAAGAGTACTCTGGAGGTGATGTATCATGAACACCAAATTATTTTTAAGTGTGCTATACTAACTAAGAAGTATCTAGATGTGTGGTTCTGAAACCAAGCCTTGGAGACCATACTCTCTCTCTCTCTCTCTCTCTCTCTCTCTCTCTCTCTCTCTCTCTCTATCTATCTATCTATCTATCTATTCAGTATACATTATTTAGACTTATAAACACATAAAAATCTTAATTATACTGAAATTGAAGAAAACTTCTCATTCAGCTTACTGTTCTAAAGAGCATTTGATACAGCATTGTTACAGCAGTGTGTTAAACAGTTCTCAACAACACTACAGCCCCACTATGTTGTCCTGTACATGATGATGCCCCCCCCCCACCTGACTCACATCACATTGGCAACAGGGGTGTGAACTGGAAATCTGTAATATTGGCTCGACGTGTTTTCACGCTTCCAGATTTACTGATGGAAAGTCTCTCTCACCTCCTTCCCCTGACACTTACAAGACACTTGCGAAGAATGTCACACAAATTTGCTGTTCTTTGAAAACACACAACGCAACATTGTTCTGTGTGTGATTTGAGGACATGCCCTGTTCTCGACTTCAGCTGGAGTTACAGATAGGTCCCAGATTTAACAGGAAACAGTAGGAAGTTGTGTATAATAAGGTTTGCAGCTTTATTTTGATTATATTGAATGGTAAGATATGGTGAGTGAAGAATCCTGTGATGGACTGATGATCCATTTTCTGGTGTCACCACTATGGATCTGTCCATTTACTACCTACTAGTCATCATGTTGACCTATTCCCTGATATTCCCCACACCTATTCCCTGCCTCTTCTCTGATAAGGACTAAACATGAATTATATCTAAACACCCTGTATTTGAAGTGTGCAGCATTTTTGACTGCCTTACTGGCTTTCTGGGCTTTGTTAACCCTTTTCACAGATACACTTGTCAGCATAGATTGGTATTTAAACAAGGCCAAGTGTACATGCATGTCAGAATCAAAATCTCTGGAAGATTGACTGGGGGAAAACATCATCAAGAAAGAGAACATGTTGACGATTATTCATCCTACAACACACATACATTTTGAGGCTTTAAGGTTTAAAACCCAGCACAGTTAACAAAAAAGCATGCTATTGGAAATTGAATGATTCAGAGATAAAGAAGCTGTTAGTGATTTAAGTCAAGGACAAGAGTTTTCATCAAACGAACAAATTAAGAGCAGAGAAGAAAATGCAGTCCTTTATAAGCAAATCATCAGTAACTCTGAGAAACTGCAGGAATATGGCTTGAGAAGAGCAAAGAGGTGAGATGTAAATTTCATCAAATCCATTGCATGTGGTATGGTATATATCATGGACTTTTATTATGGACTTCTCAGAAAATGTGCACATTCTATCATTTATTTAATTTAGCCTATAATTACTCGGTTTTATACCAATGCACTAATATGTAATATGTAAGCCCAAACATAATATGTTATTATTTCTGTAGTAGCAACCTACACAGTGATTTGAATGGTGGAAGCACCACATAGCTTAGCTGTTGCTAAGGATGGCCCCATATGGACAGCCTAGGGACACACTTGGAAGCCATGAAGATGGCACTGGACTGAAATTGATGCGGGCAGTTTTGGCACGCTGTCGTGGGACTGCGGTTGCAGTGACAGTTTTGGGACTGAAACTACCACAAACAAACACACAAACAGACTTTGCACTCAGGTCTCCATTGGTGGACAGTTCACGATTTCAGCAGACTAGACTTCATGTTGAGACTGTGGTGAATTTCCTGATTACACAGTTGCACTTTTGTTTTATCATGTAGCACACAGTTATAGAAGGGAATTACTTTTAATTACACTATCCGGTGTCACCCAGATGAGGATGGGTTCCCTTTTGAGTCCTCATGTCTGTTATATCACCAGAAGTAGGCTGGACACAGTTGCGGTCAAAAACTTCGTCACTTTATTCAGCACACATGTGGAAAGGACACAGGGTAACACAAAAGCTTTTTAGAAGGCTTCGAGACTTCGTGGGATATCGTGGCAAAGTTTATACACACTCTCAAAATCGTTAGCGCTAGCAGTAAGAAAAACACACACTTAACAATAGCAAGGAAAAACGGAAAAACAGCATCCAGAAATAAACACCCTTCACATAAAATGTGGTCACTACGTAAAGTGTGTTAACTACACAGCGCTAACAGATAATCAGACACAAATGCACGTAAAATTATCACCGAGATGTGTAAATAGAAAGAGGGCTTGAGAGGAAGTCGGAATCCAAGGTACTTAGCTTAAAGGTCAATGCCGTGAGAATCAGTCCAGAATTCAGTTGCTCAGTAAGGTAAGATTTGGGAAAAACAAACAATACTTCACGCCCAACCAGTAACACAAAAGTCCTTAAATACAGTGCTGGTCAGATTGAGGACAGGTGTGCGGGATTAAAAGGAAAGTGATTGTGACCGTGGTAGTGTGTGGGTGTTTTGGGTGTTGTAGTCCCTGGCGGCCATGTTTGTAGGCCGCCGAGCTTGCTGGGAAATGTAGTGTGGAGTGTGTGAGTGAGGGTTCTGGTAATTGAAGTCGCGCTTTTCGCGCGACCTAACAGAGCCCCCCCCCAAAGGCGCGGCTCCCGACGCGCCGCAAGTTTTGTCCGTTCTGGCGGACCCGGACCCCTGGGCAAGATTAGCACATCTGCCCCCCTGGAACCGAGGCTGGTGCAATTTAATGTCCCGCAGCCAGAGTCGACCGTGTCGTGACGAGGACTTGGACGAGGACTTGGACGAGGACTTGGACGAGGACTTGGACGAGGACTTATGCTCGGCCTGGATCTCGGGGTTGCGCGTGACCTGGTGCTCGGCCTGGGTCTCCGAGCTGCGCGTGACCTGGTGCTCGGCCTGGAACTCCGAGCTGCGCGTGACCTGGTGCTCGGCTTGGAACTCCGAGCTGCGCGTGACCTGGTGCTGGGCCCGGATCTCCGAGCCGCGCGTGACCTGGCGCTCTGCCTGGAACCTGCTTCAGCTCCTGGATTAGAGACAGTGGAGTGAGTTGGGTTGCAGACAGTGGAGTGAGTTGGGTTGGAGACAGTGGAGTGAGTTGGGTTGGAGACAGTGGAGTGAGTTGGGTTGGAGACAGTGGAGTGAGTTGGGTTGGAAACAGAGGAGGAGATAGTGGAGCGAGTTGGGTTGGAAACAGAGGAGGAGATAGTGGAGTGAGTTGGGTTGGAAATAGTGGAGTGAGTTGGGTTGGAGACTGAGGAGGAGACAGGGCTGGAGACTGAGGAGGAGACAGGGCTGGAGACTGAGGAGGAGACAGGGCTGGAGACTGAGGAGTGAGCTGGGTTATGAGTGGAGCTGGGAGTGAAAACACCCTCTGCACTGAGGAGGAGGGCTAACACCCATCCCGAAATTAAACCCATGTAGCCCTCATAAAAGTCAGAAACTGGACCTGGGAAATGATTGGTAATGGGGCTTGGAACCGGATTGGGAGCAGGACTGGGAGCAGGACTGAGAACTGGAGTAGGAACCGGACTGGGAACAGGATCGAGAACCGGAGTAGGAACCGGACTGGGAACCAGGGTGAGAACTGGACTGGGAGCAGGACTGAGAACTGGATTGGGAGCAGGACTGAGAACTGGACTGGGAGCAGGATTGGGAACCGGACTGGGAGCAGGATTGGGAACCGGACTGGGAGCAGGACTGGGAACCGGACTGGGAGCAGGATTGAGAACCGGAGTAGGAACCGGACTGGGAACAGGATCGAGAACTGGATTGGGAGCAGGACTGAGAACTGGATTGGGAGCAGGACTGAGAACAGGATTGGGAACCAGAGTAGGAACCGGACTGGGAACCAGGGTGAGAATTGGATTGGGAGCAGGACTGAGAACAGGATTGGAAGCAGGACTGAGAACAGGATTGGAAGCAGGACTGAGAACAGGATTGGAAGCAGGACTGAGAACAGGATTGGGAGCAGGAGTGAAATCTGGACATGGGCTTGGAGTGGAGGTTTCTTCTAGAACCTCTGAGACGAGCAGGCCAGGAGAGGTTTCCTCTTTATTCGCTGGCTGCTGCTTGGGGCTGGAGGTCGCCTGGTTAACCTCCAGTTGCAGTTCCGCTGTGGAGACTTCCTGCTGGGTCTCCGGCTGGAGCTCGGGGCTGGAGGTCGCCATGTTAACCTCCAGTTGCAGCTCCGCTGTGGAGACTTCCTGCTGGGTCTCCGGCTGGAGCTCGGGGCTGGAGGTCGCCATGTTAACCTCCAGTTGCAGCTCCGCGATGGAGACTTCCTGCTGGGTCTCCGGCTGGAGCTCGGGGCTGGAGGTCGCCTGGTTAACCTCCAGTTGCAGCTCCGCTGAGAAGACCTCCTGTTGGGTCTCCTGCTGGAGCTCGGGGCTGGAGGTCGCCTGGTTAACCTCCAGTTGCAGCTCCGCTGAGAAGACCTCCTGCTGGGTCTCCTGCTGGAGCTCGGGGCTGGAGGTCGCCATGTTAACCTCCAGTTGCAGCTCCGCTGTGGAGACTTCCTGCTGGGTCTCCGGCTGGAGCTCGGGGCTGGAGGTCGCCATGTTAACCTCCAGTTGCAGCTCCGCTGAGAAGACCTCCTGCTGGGTCTCCTGCTGGAGCTTGGGGCTGGAGGTCGCCATGTTAACCTCCAGTTGCAGCTCCGTCGTGGAGACTTCCTGCTGGGTCTCCGGCTGGAGCTCGGAGCTGGAGGTCGCCATGTTAACCTCCAGTTGCAGCTCCGCTGTGGAGACTTCCTGCTGGGTCTCCGGCTGGAGCTCGGGGCTGGAGGTCGCCTGGTTAACCTCCAGTTGCAGCTCCGCTGAGAAGACCTCCTGTTGGGTCTCCTGCTGGAGCTCGGGGCTGGAGGTCGCCTGGTTAACCTCCAGTTGCAGCTCCCCTGAGAAGACCTCCTGCTGGGTCTCCTGCTGGAGCTCTGAGGGTGCCCACTGGTGGAGCCGCTTATGCACCCGCCAGCTGCCCTTGAAACAGTTTTGGGAGCAGAAGAAGCTGCTCCTTACTCCCTGGTTCCTGCAGGTGGGGCACTGCAGGACGGCTGGGCGGGTGCATCCCTCGGTGGAACACTCCTGGTTTTGGGGATGTGAGGAGCAGGCCGCCACGTTAGCCCGCTTACCCCCATAATATTCCAGGAATGAGTGGTTAGGTCGGTCGCCCAGACGGTCCTTCCCCAAAAAGGTCCTGAGGTCGGGTTGGAAGTCTGGGCTTCCGAACACCTGGACCAGTAGATCCACAAAGCCCAACACTGTTTTGAACTTCATGGATCCACTGGCAAGGTGAAGCTCTGCCCATTGGCGAGCAGAGCCGACCAAACGAGAGAGGAGGAACCTCACCCACTGTTCCTCGTCGGGCTTGGGGTCCTCCAAACTCAGGAAATAAATCTGTGCCTGCAAACAGAAGCACTGTGGCCAGGTGGAAAAGCCATCAAACTCATCGGGGGGATAAACAAACGTCCATTGGGGGAAAAAAATTTAATTGTTTGCAGGCATTTTAAATGTGGCGTGGCGTGGCATGGCGTGGTGTGGCATGGCGCAGCGTGCCCTTACTTTCCCCGCTGCATCCATTTAGAGGCGAAGTATTCTGTTATATCACCAGAAGTAGGCTGGACACAGTTGCGGTCAAAAACTTCGTCACTTTATTCAGCACACATGTGGAAAGGACACAGGGTAACACAAAAGCTTTTTAGAAGGCTTCGAGACTTCGCGGGATATCGTGGCAAAGTTTATACACACTCTCAAAATCGTTAGCGCTAGCAGTAAGAAAAACACACACTTAACAATAGCAAGGAAAAACGGAAAAACAGCATCCAGAAATAAACACCCTTCACATAAAATGTGGTCACTACGTAAAGTGTGTTAACTACACAGCGCTAACAGATAATCAGACACAAATGCACGTAAAATTATCACCGAGATGTGTAAATAGAAAGAGGGCTTGAGAGGAAGTCGGAATCCAAGGTACTTAGCTTAAAGGTCAATGCCGTGAGAATCAGTCCAGAATTCAGTTGCTCAGTAAGGTAAGATTTGGGAAAAACAAACAATACTTCACGCCCAACCAGTAACACAAAAGTCCTTAAATACAGTGCTGGTCAGATTGAGGACAGGTGTGCGGGATTAAAAGGAAAGTGATTGTGACCGTGGTAGTGTGTGGGTGTTTTGGGTGGTGTAGTCCCTGGCGGCCATGTTTGTAGGCCGCCGAGCTTGCTGGGAAATGTAGTGTGGAGTGTGTGAGTGAGGGTTCTGGTAATTGAAGTCGTGCTTTTCGCGCGACCTAACAATGTCGTCTCAGGGAGATTTTCCTTGCCACCGTCACCACTGCCATGCTTATTTGGGATAAAATTTATCAATTTAAAATTTAGAGCCGAAATTTATATATTTCTGTAAAGCTGTTTTGTGACGATGTACATTGTTAAAAGTGCTATACAAATAAAACTGAATTGAATTGAATAAACAAATAACGTAAAACGTGTGTAACTTTAGGATTGTTGGAAGGAGTCTCCAGTGTGGGCACTTTGTAACAGGTAAAGCTGTAATTTTAAGTTTTCAGACACAGGAAAGTCTTCAGTATAGAGAATAACATACAAGCTGCATTTTTATTCTTGCGTGGTAGAGGCATTATGTTCTTGAGTTGTCCATCCAAGATTCTTGTTAGCACAATATCTCAAGAATGAAGTGATTGAATATTTGTAGGATTTATATGGAAATTTTATTGTAACCAGCTGATTATATTTTGTTATCGAACCAAACAGGGTCAAGGTCGCAGCAAGGTCAAATTACTAAAAAAGTTTTTCTTCAATAGCTTACGTAGTTTGTCATACAGAGATGGCTATGTAAGATTTTTTTCATTGGTCCATCCATGTGTCCGTCCATGTGTCTGTCCAATATTCTCATTATGTTTGTAGTATATTCACAAGGATATTTATATGGAATGTCTTTGGGGACAGCTTGTGACAAAACCTTTATTTTTGTATTCATTAATTTGTGTCATCTTACTGTATGTGCACCCATATGTGTTGTAAACTGTGAGCCTGACAGGATGATTAGGATGGTGAGTATTTCAAGGCCTTTAAAACACATGGCTCCTTGTTTTAATAATATCTTCCCAAGGAAACCCAAAGACAGATACGAATGGTTCTGGTTTAAACCAGTTCTGTTCTTCATCATCTCAGTCATCCTCTAATGGACAGACGATGATTTTATGAGTATTCACAATGTTGTTTTAGTCTGTACCAATCATTTAATAATTAATAATATATGATAATTTATCTTAGCCAATGAATTTGCTCTATTTAGTACTATATAATAGCATGTAACCGCAAATGAACTACTGTTCTTTACTGCTCTGCCTTCTCTACTTTCTCTTATATTCTCCGTAACTACTCCTAACTTGTAACTTCTTCAGAATAAATCATCTGTGTAATGTTGCTGCAAGCTTTTCTTCTGTCTTTAACCCTTAAATGCAAACATGTTTCGCCAATCATAAGAAGGTGCAGGTCTAATGTGAAAAAATTAACGAGGGTTAGGGTACTGGATGACGTTCCTGGTCGCTAACGACCCGAGGTATGTGTTTAAGGGTTAAATATCTTTGATTTTTATTTGTAAAATAAATAAAAAAAATTAGTAACAAGAAGGACTTGACTTGTTAGTGGTGGTGGCATCCCTACTTTGTCTTATGAATGTCACAAGAAAGAAAAAAGAGAGACTGGTGAGGGAAAGACTGCTTATAGCTGCTATAACATTAGTGATAACAGGAACTAACTTGTTTCGTGGACGTTCCGCAACATTAAACGTAACTATAAATGGATTAAAAAGTATGCCGTTCTTTAATTAATTAAAAAGAAATTGTAATCACTGGCAAATAGCTATGGTATAAGAGGAATAAAACACAGTGCTGTTATTGGAAAATAATCAACTATGGGGTGGTAAAAATAAGTCTGATTTCCATGAGGTCACATCACAACACCCTGTCATTAATTATTTTCCCATAACAGTATGCCACATCATTTATTCTTTACAGATTATTATTTGTTTTTGTTTTTTTCCGTAGAGCATATTGAGAGAAACATTTCAGCTCTTTCTTTTCTCCTCATGCTCAGAGAAGGACAGTGAGCCTTGTTGGCTTATTGTGGAAGAACTAGAGTTAGCAGAGCAGGAAATACAACAAGAACAGCTACCATTTAACACAAGTCTGTTGTCATCTCCTCTCTGTGTGTGCACCTTCTCTCTCTCTCTCTCTCTCTCTCTCTCTCTCTCTCTCTCTCTCTCTCTCTCTCTCTCTCTCTCTCTCTCTCTCCCCACCCTTTGCTGTAATCCCATTCAACTCAATCCACAGTGCTATTGGCTTTCTGTTTGTCTCTGGCACTTTAAGACACTCAGTAGGAGACAATAGTATTCTTGTGTAAAGTGACTCTGCTAACAGTCAGTCTAAAGCAGCACAACAAATGTTGTTTCTATTCAGCTGCGAAATAGGATATTGGATGCCTTGGCAAGCAAGAGCATGAGTGATCATGTAAAAACAAATATTTTAATATTGTTATTATCTTTTATGCCATATGTGTTTATTTAGCAAGATGTTTTCCATATTAACCCTTCATATACTTGTGTACAAATACAACTTTTGTGTAATGGATCCTTTATATCTAATATCTAATATCTAATATAAGTCACACACCAGAATATTGATCATCACTATGCACTCAATTTTCACACACCACTTAACAGTCAGCTCCACAATTTTAAGCTGTTTGTTCAGTGTTCTCTAGTTTGGCCTTACGCATGTATTATGGTTCTCATTTTTGGTGTTTCAATTGTGCAGTCTGTTTGACTCTTATTCCTCTTCCTGTTTTTGCCCCTTAAATTGACACCATTTGGGACTTGTCAAATGCCAAATGGTAACTTAAGCCCTCAGGTCCTTCTCCTTTTCTGAACTTTGGGGATGTCATCAGGGTGCAGATGTGGTGCGCCAGTAATCAGAGGTGTGAAATTGAGCAATCTGAACATCCTTAAGAATTCATCAAATTCCAGTTGTGTTCTGTGTAGTGCTTTCATGATGGCTCGGCATTCAATGATACCAGCAATGAGATTTAAAATTGCACCATTATTACTCACTCAAATGCTTGTGCTGATTATACAAGAAATGGAGATAATGACTGCAATGCAATGACCAATAAAATTTGGATTCTTTTTCAGAGATTAATGAAAAAGTTCATCATCATCATCATCATAATCATCAATCCCACCAAAAGCCAAATTACATACAGTCACACTGACAAATTTAAAATGATTGTGAAATCAAATGAGCTCCATGTAAAACGATGTGATGATGAGGATGAGGATGTGTAGAATATCAGTATTAATCAGGTTACTGATCACACTCAGTTTAATATCTATTTTTACAAGATTTGTTTCACATAAGCTATAACTATAAAGCTGCTTGATGACAAACTGATAACACAAGACACTTTAGGATCTTTTTCACTGGCTTTAATGTTGCTGCATTCACATTGCCTTGCTTAAAATAAATAAATAATTAATTAAGTACAATCTGTCTGCTGTTGTTGATCCTTACATATGATCTCAAGAGGTTTTGGGTAAGAAACCACTGCTGAGTCTGCTTCCATGTGGACTTCACCAAAATGCATAAGTATATATGTTTGTGAGCATAATTTTGAAGCCTGAAATAAGAAATGGGACAGTCTATGGCCTTACAAACCTAGCATGAGAGATTTAAACTTCTGCCTAGAGCAGATGTGGAAAAAAAAACCAGCAGGGGAATTTGCTAGAAATGCCCCTTACATTTGTCCAAAATAACACTAATGAAAGGGCATCAGTTAGTATTATGACATACATACAGTACTGTGCAAAAGTTTTAGGCACATGCAAAGAAATGCTGAAGAGCAAAGATGCCTTCAAAATAATGAAATTAAATGTTTCTACATTAAAATAAAAAGAAACCATAAAGAGCAATAAACAGTAGCAAATGAAACAAAGTCAATATTTGGTGTGACAAAAAATACAAATTAAAATAAAAATAGTAGTCTCCGGCACAATTAGTGCAGTTTTATAAGGAAATGAGCTGGTAAGTTTTATTGAGCATCTTGCAGAACCAGCCACAGTTCTTTTGGAGACTTTGACTTTCGCACTCGCTTCTTATTTTTGCAGCAAAACCCAGCAGCCTTCATTGTGTTTTTTTTGTCTGAAAAGTGTCTCTTACGTAAGATGCTGCTTTCTTTAATGACATTCTGTCATGGGTTTCCCCTCGCGCCGTGCTGCGCAAGCATTCAGCGTGCATGAACTGTCCTAAGCGCGAGCAGCACACGCTTCATTCACATTGACTTTGTTTACTTTGACACTTGTGTTTTGTTTTGATTTCTGTCCTGTCTCCCTCCCTGTTATGTTATTGGTTCCTTCCTAATGTGTCTCAGCTGTCTTGTTAACCACTATGATTACTTTTGTCATTTATACCCCTTGTGTGTCTTTGTTTCATGGTTTTTGATCCTGGTTCCACCCTCTCGCGTTTTCGATTCTTGTCTAGCCTGGTTCATGTTGTTTGCTGATCGCCTGACCTTCGCCTGTTTTTTGACCACACTATTTGCCTTACGTTTTGATTTGTCTGCCCGTCTCTTTAATAAAAGCTCTTATCTGCACTTGCATGAGTCTCAACTCGCATTACATGGCACATACAAACATTTTTCTGTAACATTTAATTTTGGGCTAGAAAAGTAATGTTTGGGAATCTAAAATGTTTTTGTATTGACTTGATAATGTAGAAGTCTCAAAATAAAAAACCTATAACAAAGTTTGTACTAAAAAAATAGGGTGTATAAAACTTTTGCGCAGTACTGTACATTACTTTATGACATAGTCCAACATAATAATAAGTATAGTTGCTTTTTAAAATTAAAAAGAAGATATAATTTGAACTGTTGATTAGTTAATCAAATATTGAGTGCTAACATATTGTATTTTGCATTCATTGAAAATATTGTGATGCAATCAAGAATTCATGCAATTTGGCATATTCATTCATTCACTCATTCAAGAGTGACAATTTGCACTTGGGTTAGTTACAAACACATTTCAAACACGGTGAAGTGACAAGAGATTTGTGATGAAAGACAATAAAAAACTGTCCAAAATCCACAGGATTATATGATATAAATAAATGGAAGATACTGCAAAACACATTTCAGCATAACAGTGCCACAAATGAAACTAAAATGAAAAGAAAAAGAAATGAAAAATGAAAATAAGTGACTCAAGACTCATCTCGTAATTAAAAATATACAACGATGGTGACTAGATGGTGATGGTGATTAGCTCAGTTAAAAGAAAAAGAATGTTGCTCTGGGATTTAATAATAAATAAGTATTGTTTATTCAAAACATATTTGATCAGATGGCAAACCAAGTCTGAAATGAAATGGAAAATATGAAAGCAATATTAGTTGAAAGCAGTATTAGTTTTTCAGCATGCACACACACACACACACACACACACACACACACACACACACACACACACACACACACACACACGCATGCACGCAGGCATTCACGCATGCACGCACAGCATCTTGTTTGCCTTTCATTCGCTCTGTGTCTGCTGCTCTCACAGCACACAGCTCTAATGAAAATGTCACGCCATTATAAACAAGCATTTTATTCCACAGCAAACCTTCACCCTTTCCTGTTGTTTCTGTCACAGCTTCTATACCTCACTGTTGCTGCTGTCTCTTCTGGAAACTATCCAGTACATTGGTCCAGCATTTCCATGGTCTGAATTATACCCTCTGTTATATGTAGTGAAATTGTAGGTATCACTGGATGACAGGAATGTTGTCTGAAAAGAAAATTACCACCATTATCCTCGACTGCACTTTAGAAGAAACAAACAACGCAAATCTATCACTGGAAAAAAAACACTCTCCCTTTAGAAAGCTTTCTGAATTAAGCCGCTTTCACCACAGAGGCCACTGCACTTAAGCTCCCCCAGTCCAAAGACATGCGTTGTAGGCTGACTGGCATCTCTAAAATTGTCCGCAGTGTGTGAATGTATGTGCGATATGGGTTGGCAACCCCTCCAGGGTGTCCCCCGCCTTGTGTCCTGAGTCCCCTGGTATAGTCTCCAGGCTCCCTGTAACCCTGTGTAGCATAAGCGGTACAGAAAATGGATGTATGTGTGTGTGTGTGTGTGTGTGTGTGTGTGTGTGTGTGTGAGAGAGAGAGAGAGAGAGAGAGAGAGAGAGAGATTGAGAAAAATAGAGTAATTCTTCATTTGACTTAACTCAGAAGTGGGAAGTCATAGATGCCTCCATTAAAGTGTGTTGTGTTAGCCAGTTAACATTAAAGATCATGAGTTTATGATGTATTTACTTTCCCAGAACAGTGAACTGTATTTTCAGTGTTGGAGTTCAGAAGTTATAAGTTACATGCTTGTAGTGTGTGTGTGTGTGTGTGTGTGTGTGTGTGTGTGTGTGTGTGTGTGTGTGTGTGTGTGTGTGTGTGTGTGTGTGTGTGTGTGTGTGTCTCAGTGGGAGAGAGAGAGAGAGAGAGAGAGAGAGAGAGAGAGAGAGAGAGAGAGAGAGAGAGAGAGAGAATAGCTGAGTACAACTTTGGAGAGTATTAGAGAACAGAGAACATCTGTGGGTGTGTGTGTGTGTGTGTGTGTATGTGTGTGTGTGTGTGTGTGTGTGTGTGTGTGTGTGTGTGTGTGTGTGTGTGTGTGTGTGTGTGTGGAGAACAGAAGTGGACGGAATCTTATCTAGATGGAATCTGATTATTTATATTTTATGGGCTGTTACATTCTTGTGGTGGCTGATATAAACATCTGCACAGAGAAGTGAGATCAGACAGAAATGAAGCAGCCGTTGGCTGTTTATCCCACAGATAACATTCCTTGTCAAACAATTGACATATTACAGGCAAACCTCATCTCATAAAAAAAAATAATAATAAAATAAAATAAAATCATACAAATACAACTACATTTAAACTTCATACAATAAACTGTTCATACAAAACGGAGTGATGCACGAGATCATGCAAGTACAGGATGCAATCAAGTAGAGAAAAGATGCAAGTCATAAACTAAAGTGTTTTTAAAGTTCCACCAAGTTTGTTATATGCAGAATGTTACACAATGCATTCAGTATAAAGGATTTTTCACGCAGCAGGTGACAAATTGCTCTCTGCTCCACCTGTCTGTCTCTGCGTTCCAAATTAAATGTCAAGATTTCTCTCCCCAGCACAGGTTTTCATAGAGAAAATCACTTGCCTCTCTTGCAAATGTACAAGTTATTTGTAATCCACTGAAATAACAATGTTTCCATAGATAATTTAAATCCATGAACTTCTGCCACCCATTTAACGTATTATTTAATGTATTATTTCGGTGACGGCAAAACGTAAAAACATGAATTGAATCAGAATTAAAAATGAGTCACAGCTGGCTCAACATCTGTTTTGGGTCTAACGTCAGCAAAGGAGTATTTTTCTTAACAACCCATTGTCAATGGTAGCCCAGCATTGGCAAGGTGGATTTAAAGGTGGCTAAAAATCTGTCAGTCCTGGTGGCCCAACATTGGCCCAACAGACAAAATGGCACCCAGTGTTGGCCCAATGTCAGCCACTGCTTTGTCATTTTGTCCGCTAGGACCAAAAGGCCCATCAGACTACCTGAGATAATTCTTAGCTTTGATAAAGGATATATACAGTGGGGGAAAAAAGTATTTGATCCCCTGCTGATTTTGTACGTTTGCCCACTGGCAAAGAAATGATCAGTCTATAATTTTAATGGTAGGTGTATTTTAACAGTGAGAGACAGAATAACGACAAAAAAATCCAGAGGGAAGGAGGTTCTCACCCAAGATTTGACGGTACATGGCCCCGTCCATCGTCCCTTTGATGAGGTGCAGTTGTCCTGTCCCCTTAGCAGAAAAACACCCCAAAGCATAATGTTCCCACCTCCATGTTTGACGGTGGGGATGGTGTTATGACTTGGGGTCATAGGCAGCATTCCTCCTCCTCCAAACACGGCGAGTTGAGTTGATGCCAGAGAGATCTGACCACACCTGACCACAACACTTTCACCCAGTTCTCCTCTGAATCATTCAGACAAACTTCAGACAGGACTGTACATGTGCTTTCTTGAGCAGGGGGACCTTGCGGGCGCTGCAGGATTTCAGTCCTTCACGGCATAGTGTGTTACTAATTGTTTTCTTGGTGACTATGGTCCCAGCTGCCTTGAGATCATTAACAAGATCCTCCCATGTAGTTCTGGGCTGATTCCTCACCGTTCTCATGATCACTGAAACTCCACGAGGTGAGATCTTGCATGGAGCCCCAGACCGAGGGAGACTGACAGTTTCTTCCATTTGCGAATAATCGCACAAACTGTTGTCACCTTCTCACCAAGCTGCTTGGCGATGGTCTTTTAGCCCATTCCAGCCTTGTGTAGGTCTACAATCTTGTCCCTGACATCCTTGGACAGCTCTTTGGTTTTGGCCATGGTGGAGAGTTTGGAATCTGATTGACTGATTGCATCTTTTTACAGGTAACAAACTGAGATTAGGAGCACTCCCTTTAAGAGAGTGCTCCTAATCTCAGCTCGTTACCTGTGTAAAAGACACCTGGGAGCCAGAAATCTTGCTGATTGATAGGGGATCAAACACTTATTTCCCTCATTAAAATGAAAATCAATTTATAACTTTTTTGAAATGCGTTTTTCTGGATTTTTTTTTTTGTTGTTGTTATTCTGTCTCTCACTGTTAAAATACACCTACCATTAAAATTATAGACTGATCATTTCTTTGTCAGTGGGCAAACGTACAAAATCAGCTGGGTATCAAATACTTTTTTCCCCCACTGTAGATATACTGTATACTGTGTATAGAAACGAGTACACTTATATTAACTCACTATGTTATATCCTCAATGTTGAGAAAAATTAACCACATTTATACATTCATTTCTATCTAGCAAGCTAGTTCACAACCTAAAAAGTTGATCATTTTTTAACTTTGTGTCAAGCACAGTACTGTGCAAAAGCCTTAGGCACCCTATTTTTTTAGTACAAACTTTGTTATAGATTTTTTTTTTATTTTATGACTTCTACATTATCGAGTCAGTACAAAAAACATTTTAGATTTCCAAACATTAGTTTTCTAGCACAAAATTAAATGTTACAGAAAAATGTTTGTATGTCATTAAAGAAAGCAGCATATTACGTAGGAGACACTTTTCAGACAAAAAAACACAATGAAGGCTGCTGGGTTTTTTTGCAAAAATAAGAAGCAAGTGCGAAAGTCAAAGTCTCCAGAAGAACTGTTGCTGGTTCTGCAAGATGCTCAGTAAAACTTACCAGCTAATTTCCTTATAAAACTGCACAAAGTATACCTGACACTACTATTTTATTTTAAGCAAAGGGTCATCACACTAAATATTGACTTTGTTTCATTGATTACTGTTTACTGCTCTTTATAGCCTTTTTTATGTCAAAACATTTAATGTTTTAAACATTAAACATTAAACATTGAAGACTTTTTCACAGTACTGTACATGTGGAGTGGTTTCTCTGGGTCGAGAGAAAATGAAAGATCCATCGTGAAAGTGTTTTGAGTTAGCATTTCTGTAGCATGTCTGCGAAAGGAGTTTCTCATCAGAGCACTGCAGTAATAGTGTTAATCCAAAGTGGAGCTTTAGCATTCAGTAATGAGGTGGAGGAGTTCTTTTCCCTCTGGAGCTCTTCTTCCTCTCCTTCATCTGCACTCTCCTTACAATGAGCGTTGATTTTTGAGGGTTTTGTGCATTGATTTACATAAAACACCATTCTTTGCTTTGGTTTAATGTTTTCACACTTATTGAGGTCAGAGAGTGAGTCTGAGACAGACTGGGGAAAATGGACCTTTGGGAGGAGTAGATAGCGTAAACCTCACTCTAAAATGCTTTGCGGTAAACAGACTTAATGCAGGACTGTACTGTGTAGTGAATGGAGTTGCTGGCTTCTGAATACCCATAATGCAGTCAATTAGAGTCTGTGCAACTGTACCTTGACTCAGGGTTGCCAGGTCTGTCTGACAAAAACAACCCAGAATTTATCCTGACACCAAATCTCAAAATGCATCCCTTATAGATATTACCTTATAAACTGCACTGTTGGGTTCAACATCATGACTGATTTTTGTCCAATATACTGAATTATTTGAAAGTAACATATTACAATAATCTGTTGCACCCAGCTGGGTATGAATGGAAATAAGAGGCAGGCTGAAGAGAGGAGACAACTTCACATAAATAAGTAACATGCTGCTCAAATAGCCCAATTCTGCAGAAAAAACACAGACCTGGCAACATTTTCATGGTCAAAGTGTGACCCTGAAAAAACCCTTTCATGAAATAAAACAGTCTCTGTTTTTGTCTTAATATTTATTAGCAATTCTGAGAAATCTCCTTCACCAATCTCATAAGCAACAGTCAAATACCGACATGGTCTCCTTGCAAAGGATGAGAGGCAAAGATACGTGTTTGCCCTTTTGAAATTGAATAAATCACTTACCATTGTTTATTTATACATATTTATGCAAATCTTTATGGTGATCATGTTCATGAATAACTATCTGAGAGAGCTGTATGAGCTACGCAAAGCTAACATTTCCCCTACTAAAGCTCAGAATAGTATCAAATGCTAACTAGCATGCACCATTGAACGAAGCCACTATCAAAAGGCAAACAAAATCTTTTCTTTTTCATATGGAAATGAGACACACTAGAAAAGAAACAAAAAATAGGTGTTAGCAGCACATTGACTTGCAAAACGCAACAGTGGGATCCCAGACATGGTGTTAGATGATTCTTTTCCTTGCACATTTTCAAGAGGGGTGTGACACACAGCTGCAACTTCACTTTTTCAGCTGCATGCTTTCAGGTAGCATTACCATAGAAGCACTTCATGGAAGCTGCTAAGCCCTTGTCAACAGAACCCTGAATGTAAGGAATATTAAGAGCCATCTTCTCTGAAAACAAGCATTCACAAGGTTAACAAAATCTATTTAGAATGCATTCAAAGTGAAACATATGACTCCGGGGATACTCCAAGAAACTAAAGGCTTAATAGGATTTATGAGAAAGTTAATTTAATACAGGAAGACGTGCTACAGTTTACAAAAAGGAAAGTTATTTTTCTGGCTCAATATAAAAAGACACAGTTAATGTAGCCACCAGAAGACCTGAGGGAAATATCTCTGTGAAATATGAACTGAAAGCTATCATTGTTCCATTTTACATAAGCCCTATCTGACATTACGAGCTGGGAGATTAGTGACATCAAAACCTGTAGACTGAAAAATAATATAAATGCATTTTTTTATAATATAATTTTTAAAAGATGAGCAGAATAAGGATGCAAAAGTGGATGCTGTCAAAATGGCTACTGGTGCTTGAATAAAGGTTTTTAGTAAAGGTTTTAAATATGATTAATTTGTAGATATAAATGTACAGTGCCCTCCACTAATATTGGCACCCTTTGTAAATATGAGCAAAGAAGTCTGTGAAAATTTGTCTTTATTGTTTAACCTTTTGATATTTTGTTAAAAAAAATTTCACAAAAATACTCTGCTCTCATGGATATCGAACAATTACAAACACAACACAGGTTTACCCCCAAAAATATCTTTGTTAAATATAGGTGTGCAACAATTATTGGCACCCATTTAGTCAATACTTTGTGCCATCTCCCTTTGCCAAGATAACAGCTCTGAGTCTTCTCCTGTAATGCCTGATGAGGTTGGAGAATACATGGCAAGGGATCTGAGACCATTCCTCCATACAGAGTCTCTCCAGATCCTTCAAATTTCGAGGTCCATGCTGGTGGACTCTCCTCTTCAGTTCTCCCGACAGGTTTTCTATGGGTTTCAAGTCAGGGGACTGGGATGGTCATGGCAGGACCTTGATTTTGTGGTCAATAAACCATTTTTGTGTTGATTTTGATGTATGTTTTGGATTATTGTCCTGCTGGCTTGTTTAAGCATGATCTAATGTAGTATGAGCTTGTTTGCAACTGCGACCTCACGTTAACTTTAAGTTTACCGTTACCTCAGGAAGGAAGCTAGCGTGGTTTAATTAAAATGCTTCTGAGGGATAAATTCGACTTTTCAACAACCTCATATATATCTCAATCCAAATCATATACCAAAATCATTCTTTTTAGATGCATATTTTGATTAAATTAGATTACTGGCATTAAAAAGATGTTAAAACTACAGGTATGGATCAGGCTTCCATTATCTGCTATAGTTTTGCTGCAGTGACCGCTGGGAGTTGTCTGATGCATCCTCAATATCAAGAAAACATCCGGGTAATTTCATGCGTCCCCGGTAAGTGTGTTCTTGAGTATTGGAAATGAACTTTGGTGGTGGACAATGACGTAGAACGAGTTCACAAGGATGCAAGATTGCATAAGAACACATATTGAGAAATGGCCAATATTTATGTTCATAATGTTGCATTATGGGGGGCATGGTGGCTTACTATTTTGCATGCTTTCTAAATTGTCTGCAGTGTGTGAATGCGTGTGTTTGTGCCCTGTGATGGGTTGGCACCCCATCCAGGGTGTTCTCCACCTTGTGCCCCGAGTTCCCTAGGATAGGCTCCAGGCTCCCTTGCAACCCTGTGTAGGATAAGCGGTATTGAAAATGGATGGATGAATGTTGCATTATAAATGTTAATATGTCAATAATGTTGCATTATAGTAATACTGGTGTAAATATGATTAATATACACTTTTATCCTGAATATAGTAGTTTTATTTATTTAGATTTAAGGGCTCATTTTCTTAGTAAATATAATTTGTGGGTCTTGTAAGAGTAAAGCTGTTTTAGCAGTGTGTTTGTAACATTTATCTCTTTCCTTTCTCCTGCTCTTCTTTATATCTTTACCTTAACATAATGAATGAACTTTTATGCTGCTATATGAGCAAATTCTCTCTTTCTCACACACACACACACACACACACACACACACACACACACACACACACATAAGATGCAGTCTCTGTATCTCCATATGCCTCATGACAAGACATTAACTGGTCCATTGCGATGGATGTCCTCTGTGTATCTGGGAGATACATAATGTGCATCATGTTTGGAATAGTAATGAACTTCTTTGTGTGAACTGTTTAAATTTTGAGAAGATTTAGAGTTTATGTCCTTGGAGTCGGGTCAGTTTATTCTTACTTTATCCTTTGCTCATTTAATCAAATAAGCAAATATTTACAGACCTGGTCGAATTAAATAAATATAAAATATATAAAAATATACATAAATATAGATCTGTTAAGTATTTTCTCCCAAGTGTCGGAGCACACAGCGCGCTTAAGCTGCCCGTAGCACAATAGCGCGCATCCGGGTTTACTTTGTTTACTTTTCCGTGTGTTTTTGTTTTGGTTTCTGTCCAGTCTCCACCCCTGTTTTGTAATTGGTTGTTCCCCTTATGTATCATCATTGTCATCAGCTGTTCCATGTTACCACTTCTGATTACTTTGTATATTTATACCCCCGAGTTTCTTTGTCTCATCGCAAAGTATTGAGCTTCAGTGTTTGCCACCTGAGCTGTACCAAACCTTTTTGATCTTTGTTCTTGATTCATGGATTTTGATCCTGCTTTTACCCTCGTGTTTCGTATTTCTGTTTTTGTCTAGTTTTGCCCGTTTGTTGATCGCCTAACCCCCACGTGTTTTGTATTTTGATATTGCTCTTTGTTTTGGATTTGTCTGCCTCTTTAATAAACATTTTAAATGCACATGCATCCGCCTGCACTCGCTGTACGTGACAAGTAGGTATTTACATGTAGATTAAAAGTCACAAATTATTCATTGCTCTCTTCTTTATTTGTCAGAAATTATATCATGTAGCAAATATAAGCTATAGCACATAGAAGATGTTCACACACCTACACAAGTTAGCATAAATGTATAGTGCAAAGGAAAGTAACAAAAGTGCAAAAGTAAAAGCTTAAAGTATGTGATACACCTCAGCAGTGCAGAGACAGGGTGCTTACTTCTATGTTTCCACTTTCTGAATAATACTACATAAATTATTTTAAGTACCAATTAAATATACCAAGTAAACTTTCATTCAGTTTTTCACTGCAATCAGGTTTTTGCTGCTAATCAGCCCCTTCAGCATAGATCAAGCTCTTTTCCCTCTCATATGGCCTGCTCATGTCAAAGTGCTCGTGTTGAATGACCTTTACTTCCCCCTCTAATTATCGGTACAAGCATATTATTTATAGAGCCTGCAAATCACGCTGTCTTTGGCAAAGAAGGAAGAAAATCAGACCGATCGCCTCTTGACTGACTGTCATGGAGAATATACAGTACTGTGCAAAAGTTTTAGGCACCCTATTTTTTTTAGTACAAACTTTGTTATAGATTTTTTATTTTATGACTTCTATATTATCAAGTCAGTACAAAAAACATTTTAGATTCCCAAACATTAATTTTCTAGCACAAAATTAAATGTTACAGAAAAATGTTTGTATGTCATTAAAGAAAGCAGCATATTACATAAGAGACCACTTTTCAGACAAAAAACACAATGAAGGCTGCTGGGATTTGCTGCAAAAATAAGAAGCGAGTGCGAAATTCAAAGTCTCCAGAAGAACGGTGGCTGGTTCTGCAAGATGCTCAATAAAACTTACCAGCTCATTTCCTCATAAAACTGCACAAATCTTACATTAATCTTTAGTTAGTTAGTTAGAGTTTTTATTTGTTTGTTTGTTTGATCCATGTGTTTGATGACTATTTCCCTGTAAGGTAGGTTGGTGTATTCATCTAAACATGAATATAATTCTAAAAAGCACATCACCTTTGTTGTGAAGCTGATTGATCTGAAGAGTTTCAATTCAGCAATTAAGGAGAATGGTTTCCTCATTTAGTTCTTTGGGTGGAGCTGAGAAAATGCAAGAAAGGGAGTGAGTTTATCATTTTTAGAGTCAAGACAAAAGGAAATGCTGACATTAAATCTTGTGAGAAACAAAGCCCATCTTGCTTGGCGGGACTTTAGGAATTTGGCCGTTCTGGCAAAGGCAAAACACACATCCAAAATTCCACTATTCTTAATTGAGGTCAAAAGGCAGGCACAAGGTCAGGCAATGAATAAACAGGATATCAAAGGTCAAGACACAATCACAAATTAAGTCCAGGTGAGTGTGATCAGTAATCTGGTGACTGTGAATGTGACATTGGATGTGGTGTGTGGGTGTTGTAGTCCAAGGAGTCCATGTTTTTGTAGTTTGTGATGCATTCTGGGATATGGAATTTGACACTGTTTCCGGCATAGACATGACGTTGGGAGTGAGTAATTGCATTTCAGCCATTATAGATCTTCTTCTTTCTACAAATTATTTTCTTAATGCATTTTATATCACAGTGCTGGTGAATTCAAATCTGATTGGTCAGAAGGCTCTGACAGTCATGCCAGCTGTAATTCAAATCAAATATTTAGATTAATGTACTCATTTTAATATACTATTGCTAGTATAGTTACAGCTAATTCAAATGGACTCATTTGGAGGATGCATCACATAATCTAAGACAAATAATAAATGAATAAAAAATGTGTTATTAAAAAGTAATAATTTATCATCATTAATATTGGAAATTTTCTCTAAGAAGATATAGCATTTATGGAACGAGTCTCCAGTGTCAGTGCTGTGTAACTGTCACTGGTGAATCTTTCTGCCTTTGAAGTTTTCTGAGTTGTTGTTGTTGTTTTTTTTTTTTTTTTTGTTTGTTTTTAACCACCATTTTGAGGTAGTAATGGTAACTCCTCTTGGCCACAGGATAGATCACATCACCCCATCATTGATTATTTTCTTATAATATCACACCTCAAAGTGCTTTATTACAAATTCAATGTAAATAGTACAGGTACAGATTCATGTAAATAGTCAATGTTTATTAATTCCATTTGTGTGTGCATATGCAACGTAAACCCATAAGAAATATAAAAAATAAGTTAGAGGGCATTAAATTGGATTTTGTTCAATTTCATAGGAATTAAGTCATAGGATAATGTTTGATTGCTAATCAGATCCGTAATTCTAAACTTGATTTTTGGATATCATTGCAAATTTGCAGGTTCAACACCATTTTTGTGTGTGTTTGTGTGTTCTGTGAGTGACAACCCATCTAGTCATTGTGTCAGGTATATAGAGTTGCATGCCCTCTTTTCTTAACTGAGTCATTATGTTCCTCCTAGTCATCAATGCAGCAGTCCAAAGGTATTATTTATAGAGCATTCCAGCCACGCATATCCCCAAAAAGTAAGAAGTAGGGAAAGAAAAACACCCACTGTTACCCTTTTCCAAGTGTATGTGTACAAGGAAACCTTTCCATTTCCAACACTAAAAGCTTAAATGCATTGCTTTGGCTAAAAGGATAATTTCACTCTGTAATCATTAGGGGCTTCTTGATTCTCTCTGCAAGGTTTTCTTTTAATCTTAAGCATTGTGGAGGTTTTTTTTAATGTAGGCCAATTTCAGAGTACATCACTTCCACCAATTGTGAATGCTTTCAACACAGGGTAAATACATTTTGCAGTCCATCACAAAACTCCTATGGGCAATCAAAAACATTATATAGTTTAATTCCATTTCCTGGATGTACAGTGAAATACCCAAAGCAAAATCTCGAGCCTCAAGCCTCTGGGCCTCAAGCATGTGATTATGATCAACAGTGAGGTTTTTAAAGCACAAAAACAATATATTTTAATGTCTAATTTTAAGTAAATCTCTTGCTCCCTTTAATAGAATAAAAAATTAATTAAAGCTTGTCTTGGGGATTATTTGAACAGAAATGTGCTTTCTTGTATTTGGTAATAGCTTATGGTGTAAAACAAATGCAAGAAAAAACCATTGCACAAGAAGCAAAATGTGTTTAGCTGAATACATTTCTATCTGGGAAGACAGTGACCCACAGGCATAGTTTTAAAATGTATCTTGATACTGCAGATCCAAGCATCAAAACAGCAGCACACACAAACCTGCATAAATTCCAAGAGATATTTTCTGTTTCAGGAAGGAGGATTTGAGACTGCACTGCACACATTTAAAGAGCAACAGTGACTCCTATGATGTTCTTTCATATACAGTATATCTAAAGTACATGCATGTATATAGTATATGATCTTTTTAAAGCCTGTGTAGTTTGAACAGAATATAAATGCCACTTGTGCATCCTTCCTGTTCATTGAATAAAAGAAATAAAACACAACAGGGCATGCTGTTTTACAAAAATAATCAAAGATTAGGTGGTGCGATGCGGTCCAATGTGAAGCAGAGTTACTGATTTGATTTGGTATGATTTATTGTCACATCACAGTTTATACAGTTTACATAGGATAAAAATATATAATAGGTGAGTGAAAAGCTTATGTTGCAGAGCTCCAACAACAAAGCAGTTAGCTGAAATAAGATACAAAAGTAAAATACAAAATAAAATACAGAGGTACAAGGAATGTTGTATGCATAATAAAAATGTAAATAAATAGTAGAACTGTATATTGAACTGTACAGTATGGTATAAGAATTATGGTAATAGCAGTGACTAGTGATATATGAATATAACACTAATATAAATATAAGCAACTGAAACTGGAAACTGGAAAAAAACACGAAATACAAACATGGCGCAAAATTAATGAGACAATTTGCATGAAAAGACACAGACTAAACGAGGACAAAACAGAGAACAGGTGAGTACAATCTGTATATACACCAATCCCAAGACACAAATCAATACAAAGGCACATGACACTGTAAACAAAGAAACACATGGAGGGAGAATCAACACAAAACATGAACAGCACACGCCACACTTGGGAGCGAATGGCATGCAGAAAAGGGGAATTTGTGACAATAGTAATACATGTATAGTAGCAATTAGACTTTTCCACATCAGAAAGTTACAGCTTTCCCTCTGGCTGTTACAAAGCACTGACACTGGAGACTCCTTCAAAAAAGACATAATAAATGGCATCTCAAATTTAACTTAAAACATATCAAGTGACATGGAGGGGATCCACATTTGCTCCACGCAAACTCTCAACTGGTGTCCGACAAGGCCCATTACCATCCATGATGAGATGTCTGCCAGACATGCTGCCAGACTCAGTACTACTTGAATCTACTTCTGTTTTCCCTCTATACTCGATCTCATGGTGAGGTCATATACTCACATGGGTTTTCATACCAGTGCTCAACTCATCCTCTTCTTCCCTCCCTCAGAGACTCATGTTTCCGCTCAGATCTCAGCATGCCTGGCAGACATCTCATCATGAATCAGCTCAAACTTAAGCCCAACAAAACTGAACTGCTGTTCATCCCAGGTGACTCATCCGCATATCAGCATGTTGTGATCTCCCAGGACAACTCTCAGATCTTATCTTCAGTCACTGCATGTAGCATTGGGGTAACCATGGACAATCAACTGTCCTTTTTCTCTCACATTACTAATCTGACACATTCATGTTGATTTTTCCTTTACAACATCAGAATGATTAATCCATTTCTATCCACACAGGCCACTCAGGTGCTCGTTCAGTCACTTGTCATTTTGAGACTGGACTACTGCAACTCCCTCCTGGAAGGTCTGCCTCTGAGTGCCAGTCGTCCTTCGCAACTGATCCAGAATGCAGCTGCACAACTTGTTTTCAAGCTTGCCTACAGAGCCAAAAACGAACCAGCACCCACCTACCTTAAAGCAATTATCACACCCTGCACTGCACCACACTCCCTTCGATCCTCTAGCACCATTTCTCAGGGTACAAGGAATGCATGCATCAAGACTCTTCTCTGTTCTGGCACCTAGGTGGTGAAATGAACTTGCCCTCGATATCCAAACAGCTGATTAAAAAAGATCATCTAAAGACCTACTTCTTCGTGAAGGATTTAAATTAGCACTTTAATTTAAAAACTTGTGTTGTCTGTGTGCTACTCATACTATATTACCTCCCCAATAGAGTTTTTAGACCGATAGTATTCTTTGTCTGTGACCTAGTGAACCAATATCAGGATGTATTTATTGATCAAGACTTCAAAGCACTTCTGTAAGTCGCTCTGGATAAGGGTGTCTGCCAAATGCCATGAATGTAAATGCAATTTTCACCACGGAGTACGGTGTGGAGTGTCTGCTATACAAGGTCGTATATAAGTTGATTCTATAGAAACAGTAACATATTAAAATAGGTGGTCCATTGTAGCTGGAATTCCTGTCAGAGCTGCTGTTATAGGCATCAATCATCACCTTCTGAACAATCAGATCCAAGAATTCAACAGTGCTGTGGTATAAAGTATCTTTTCTCATCAGTGACACAATACGTTTACTGATAGCATACTGATCATGAATATAACATCATTTAAACTCATAGCTTACTGTATAAAGTGTAAAACCTTTTCACCAGAGTGTTTAGTGTTGTGGGCTCAGTGGTCGGTTACTGACTACCATAAACTTGAAAAATGCCCCATGGCAACAGAGCCATCCTTCACTTAATTAGCCCCTTTCTAGGACATGCACCATCAGTAGCTGATGAACCTGGCTGACAATAAATGGGGGTCCTGATTGTATCATCAATCACCCAGCCTGCATTTTTTGTGCTGACAGACTCTTTAGGCAGACAATGAAAAGTGTTGCATTAGCAGGAAGGACCATGGTAATGGGATTCATGGAGTGTGATGTACTCTACCAATCTAGTGGCAGGGCAGAGTGTGCTTTTCCTACACACACAGCATGGAAACTGGTATACATTTAATATAAATAGGTATACATTTAATGTGAATAATGTGATAGAAATAAAGAAATTAAATAGAGAGATTTTAAAAGGCCTGTTGAAAAGTTATACTATGCAGGTAGGATGAAAGTATACTATATGGCCAAACATTTGTGAATACCTGACCATCATACGCATACAGTATGTGCTTGTTGAACATCCCATTCCAAACTTGGTCCCCTCTTTGTGGCTATAACAGCTTTGACTCTGTAGGTAAGGTTTTGCACTAGATTTTGGAGCGTGGCTGTGGGGATTTGTCCATCCTGGGGCCTGGGGCACAGTGTTCAGTGAGGTTGAGGTCAGGGCTCTGTGCCACTCAAGTTCTTCAACACCAACCTTGGCAAACCATGTCTTTATGGAGGTATGTCCCCTTTTTGCTTTAATGACAGTTTGCACTCAAGCTGGCACTGACTCCACAAATTTGTGCAAAACCTTATGATCCATTTTAGATCAAATCCATCAGCATGTCATCTGAACACATGCTTCAACAGAAGAGATTAGGCATGACGAAAATCTGACCTTTTGTACAAAGCAGTTAACATGGTCAATATCACAAATATAATGTATACTTTTTTCTTCTATACTTTTTATATAAATAGTACAGAATCTTGAATATTAAATATTCAAGATATTGAACATTTACTTTGTTTGTTTTAAAAATTTCAAAATTCAAAATTTCAGAAACAAACTATCTGTTTATCTCCCAGATTTTCCCAGATTTTAAATGTGGGGTTTCAGTGGATGCCACTGCTTGGGTGTGACAGTTTGGAAGCAAAATCTTTACTAGTGGTCTTTAAAGATAAAGACCAGTCTTTAAAGTTAAGTTACTCTGTGTTCATGCACATATTAAACATTATCAAAGAAATTAGACTTGAGTGTTGCTTAAATATATTTAAAAGTACTTTATAAGGCTTAATGTGAACACTAATGGGTTGAATTGTTGTGCAGACATGGTGACAACATTATGATTAACATCAGACATCTAAGAGGCAATACAGATCTTTAGAAATGGCTTCCTCTTTATAAAGTCAACTGAGAGTGCTCTTTGCCTTCCAGCAAGGTCATTTTATAAAAATCGTTGAGCTGAGCTCCTGAGTCAGCCTCTGCTATTGAACTCGAGCTCTTGAGCTCTTTTTCTTTTTCAAGCATTTAACAGGCCATCACACTGAGAGGAATGTTGTGTCTGGACTAATGCTATCAGTAAGCAGACTTTCACTCCTTGGTTGAACAAGTAAATAAGACCATGTTAATTTATTGTGAGGAGAAATGTAGTGCACACTGAAGTGACCTTTGAATTTTTTTCTTCTGATTTCTTTAATATAAGTTACACTGCTTCAGCAGGCAACTATATTATCTTTTGTTCTGTTTAATATGCAACAGAACACCATCATATCTTCCTTTTGCATATTCCAGTGACTGTGGGAGTTATATGGTTAGCAACATACCTTTTCTTTTTCAATTATAATTTGTATTATAATTTGAGTCTCCAGTATCAGCACTTACAGGCAGAGGTAAAGCTGTGTTTTTTGCTTAATTAACTTCAAGAGAGAGAAAAAAGAGAGTCTGGTGAGGGAATGACTGTTTATAGCTGCTATAATGTAAGTGATATCAGGAACATGTTTCATGAATGTTTCACTATGTAAAAGTAACTATAAATGGTTCAAATATTTGGAAAATTGCTGTTTTATAAGAGGAATAAAACACTTCTGGACATACCATTATTAAAAAATAATTAGCTTTGCAGTTGTGACATATCACACCACACTGTAGTTCTCTTTCCTGCTCACATTATCTAAACAACCTGTAAAATGATAGATGTTAGAAAACAAAGTCTCATCTCATAAAACATTCTATCCCCAGATGCTTGTTTTAGCTGTGGAAGAAAGAGCTACAATTTCCTGCTGGTGTTCTTGCTCAAGACTGAGTGTGAATCAACACTTTGTTCTTCTCTAGAGATCAATTTATTCATACAGGCAGCACATTCTTCTACACCTTTTGCAATAGTATGGAAAGATACCACAGTCATAAATACAGTCTGACCTATAACATAAAATCAACCCGATCTCATGTAAAATGTAAAATCTAACAAAAAAGCATTTTGTTGAAGGTCAGAAAAGCTACAGCCACCAATCTCTCATCTCTCTCTTGCCTTAACCATTTGTATCTTTCTATTCGTTTGTTTTTGTGAAAGCATTATACACTGGAACTGGACTGTTTGATGTTTATGGTGATTACCAGCTGACTACAGCATCTACAGAAGACAATACTGAAAGTGTAGAATTGTTCTAGAAAATGTAAAGTACATTATGGGTGATCACATCACACCAAATTTGGGATAAAGACTATGCCTGCAGTTTTCTCCATCAATATGAAACTACTAGAAATTTCCCCACTCATCACTACATGTTTTTGGCATTTACTCACACCCACTGCCTTTCCATCTCCTCTCAGTTATCTGGCCATCAATCTAGCAACTTCTTAAGACATTATTTCAGTAAAATTGTTTTGTTTCTTACCCTGTTGCCTTTGACCAGAATTGAGTTTTGCTGCCAGTAATATACATGGTCGACATGAAGGTATTTTAACAAAACATCATAGATTTTTTTTTTAATGGAAATATTGGAAGTTTTATTTAGGCTACTTTCTAACCTTGCCTTGACTGTCTGCCTGCAAAGATCATACCGGGTAAGGAGCCAGTTTAATATGCACAGTGGAAAATGCAGTCAGTCTGCCTAAAGATGTCTAAAACATTGCTAATTAAGTGTACCTTCCTCACACAGTTATGTCAGGCCTTGATCAGTTTTATATATATATATATATATATATATATATATATATATATATATATATATATATATATATATATATATATATATATATATATACAGGTGCATCTCAATAAATTAGAATGTCGTGGAAAAGTTCGTTTATTTCAGTAATTCAACTCAAATTGTGAAACTCGTGTATTAAATAAATTCAATGCCACAGACTGAAGTAGTTTAAGTCTTTGGTTCTTTTAATTGTGATGATTTTGGCTCACATTTAACAAAAACCCACCAATTCACTATCTCAACAAATTAGAATATGTTGACATGCCAATCACCTAATCAACTCAAAACACTTGCAAAGGTTTCCTGAGCCTTCAAAATGGTCTCTCAGTTTGGTTCACTAGGTAAGCCACAAACATTCATTACCAAAGAAGCTAGCTGTTCACAGAGTGCTATATTCAAGCATGTTAACAGAAAGTTGAGTGGAAGGAAAAAGTGTGGAAGAAAAAGATGCACAACCAACCGAGAGAACCGCAGCCTTATGAGGATTGTCAAGCAAAATCGATTCAAGAATTTGAGTGAACTTCACAAGGAATGGACTGAGGCTGGGGTCAAGGCATCAAGAGCCACCACGAGCCACCACACACAGACGTGTCAAGGAATTTGGCTACAGTTGTCGTATTCCTCTTGTTAAGCCACTCCTGAACCACAGACAAAGTCAGAGGCGTCTTACCTGGGCTAACGAGAAGAAGAACTGGACTGTTGACCAGTGGTCCAATATCCTCTTTTCAGATGGGAGCAAGTTTTGTATTTCATTTGGAAACCAAGGTCCTAGAGTCTGGAGGAAGGGTGGAGAAGCTCATAGCCCAAGTTGCTTGAAGTCCAGTGTTCAGTTTCCACAGTCTGTGATGATTTGGGGTGCAATGTCATCTGCTGGTGTTGGTCCATTGTGTTTTTTGAAAAGCAAAGTCACTGCACCCGTTTACCAAGAAATTTTGGAGCACTTCATGCTTCCTTCAGCTGACCAGCATTTTGAAGATGCTGATTTCATTTTCCAGCAGGATTTGGCACCTGCCCACACTGCCAAAAGCACCAAAAGTTGGTTAAATGACCATGGTGTTGGTGTGCTTGACTGGCCAGCAAACTCACCACACCTGAACCCCATAGAGAATCTATGGGGTATTGTCAAGAGGAAAATGAGAAAAAAGAGACCAAAAAATGCAGATGAGCTGAAGGCCACTGTCAAAGAAACCTGGGCTTCCATACCACCTCAGCAGTGCCACAAACTGATCACCTCCATGCCACGCCGAATTGAGGCAGCAATTAAAGCAAAAGGAGCCCCTACCAAGTATTGAGTACATGTACAGTAAATGAACATACTTTCCAGAAGGCCAACAATTCACTAAAAATGTTTTTTTTTTATTGGTCTTATGAAGTATTCTAATTTGTTGAGATAGTGAATTGGTGGGTTTTTGTTAAACGTGAGCCAAAATCATCACAATTAAAAGAACCAAAGACTTAAACTACTTCAGTCTGTGTGCACTGAATTTATTTTATACACGAGTTTCACAATTTGAGTTGAATTACTGAAATAAACGAACTTTTCCACGACATTCTAATTTATTGAGATGCACCTGTATATATAGTTACATGCCATAGCAAAATGGACATAAGCCTAATCAATAAAACCATCACATCATCATCAAAACAGAGAATAGTGCTTACACACTGCACAGATGGCAGCAGACAAAGTTTTAAAATGTTTAAATTAACTAAAAGGAAAAGACATCAGTAACAGAACAGAACTGACAGAATTAATCTGTGATTAATTGCTCACCAATGTAAGCATGAACAGTGATCACTCAAGTGAAAATATGATAAAGAGGCTTGTTTTCAAATGCCATGAGTGACTTTCTGTTCCAGGGTCTGCTCACCCCTGTGTTACCTCCTTTTAGATACTGTATGCTGTCACAGATAGACCTTAAACCATAGATAGTCTGTAAACTACTTTTAAAGTCTGTAAAACCCTTTAAACCACTATTTGATAAGGGCATACCTAATCATCTGTTCTCTCACCGCTACCCATGCCCTCCTGCTGCCGGATGTGATGCTGATGCCTGATCCTGACACAATTCTACTGCTGTGGCTCCTCTCACCTTCTGGACTTGCCTGATTCATCTTGATGCTCTACTTCTGCTTGGAGCTTTTCCACTGTGACTCACTTTCTACTGTTGTGGAAGGTCCCACATTGATACACTAAAGATTCTGCTTCCGAAAAACAGTTAATGCCCAAGTCACGATTTCTTCAGTGGATAATCTCACCTGGATGCTGTAGATTTGTAAATAAGTACTGCTGCTGTAATCATAAATAATGTCCTGTTTGATTTTATAGTATACAGCTGTAGAGATGTAATGATTTATATTCTCAGTATCGGGTGTCACCCAGAAGAGGATGGGTTCCCTTTTGAGTCTGGTACTTCTTAAGGTTTCTGTACAGTTAAAGATTGGAAAAACATTTCCTGGTCTTTTTCTAGTCTTCAACTGTTCCGTTCCAGATTCCTGTTCCTGACTGACAGGAGTGGAATCCAATGGGGGCTTCTGCTGTTCAATTCATTATGCTTTTCAAGATGCTTTTCATCTTGAAAACAGTTGTAAAGCATGGTTGTATTTAAGTTACTGTAATGTTCCTGTCAGCTTGAACCAGTCACCATACTCCAAGGCATTTTTCCATCTGCAGAACTGCTGCACACGGGATGTTTGTTGTTTTTTGCATCATTCTGACTAAATTCTAGAAACTGTTGTGTATGTGAATCTCAGGAGATCAGCAGTTTCTGAAATATGCAAACCAGCCTGTCTAGCACAAACAACCATGTCACAGTCACTGAAATCACATTTTTACCTCCCGTGTGTTTGTGTGTGTGTGTAGTGATATTACATTTACATTTATTCATTTAGCAGATGCTTTTATCCAAAGCGACTTACAAATGAGGAAATACAAGCAAGGTGATATATCAAGCAGAGAACAATACTGTTAGGGTTTCCCTCTCCGCACTGCTCGCCTAGGCTAGCGAGTAGCGCACTTCCGCATTCCCATTCATAGACTTTCACTTTGTTTACTTTGCCATGTGCTTTGTTGTTTTTAGTTTACGTCATGTCTCTGCCCCCGTTTGCTTATTGGTTCATGTCATGTCTCCGCCCCTGTTTGTTCATTGGTTATCCGTTTTATGTTTCGTTATGATTTTCAGGTGTTTTGTGTTTCCCCTCGTTTATTCACTTTATATAAACTCTTTCGTTTCTCCGTCTCGGTGCGGAGTATTGAATTGAATTAGTCTGAATGAATGGAAGTTCCTTTGTGGCTGCGTTTACCTCGTGTTTCCTGGACTGTGGATTAATGCCTTGCCTTTTTGGATTAATGCCTTGCTATTCCGTGGATTATTACCTTGCCATTTTGTGGATTATCACCTTGCCATTTCGAGAATTACAGACTTGCCATTTGTTGTGGATTATTGTTTTTTGTGACCCTGCTTTTGTGTTGTGTTTTTCCCCTGTTCCGTTACTTTTGATTATGTTCCTAATGAAGTGACTTTTTCCCCAGCACATGCATCCAGCCCCTGTGTGTGTTTCATAACAAATATAAATAGTGCTAACATACAAGATTTTCTACAAGAGTTCTAGATGAGCAAAGTGCACAGAGTAGAGATGTAAGTAGAAGGTTTTTTTAAGGGGGGGACTGGGGGACAATTTAGGGGTTAGTTAAGTGTTCACAGAAGAGGTGGAGGTGCGGGCAGCTACAGGAAGCCAGTGGAAGGAGACGAAGAGGGGTGTGACATGGGTCCTTTTGGGCTGGTTGAGGCATGCTGCTGCATTCTGAATCATCTGAATGGGTTTGATGGAGCTGGCTGGGAGGCCTGGGAGTAGTGCATTGCAGCAGTCCAGTTGAGATAACAAGAGCCTGGACTAGTAGCTGTGTGGCCTGATCAGTGAGATAGGGTGACTTTTTCTTGAGGTTATACAGAATGAACTTACAAGACCGTGCAGTTATTGAACTGTGGTCTGTAAAGTTCAAGTGGTCATATAAAGTCACCCTTAAGGTTTCTGGCTGTCCTGTATATATTGTAAACTTTTCAACTTTTTTTAGATAAATCATAAAAGATTTAAATAAAGACTTCAAGCATCACATTTCTTGGATAAACAGACTTTAATTTAATAGCGCTAAGATAGCTATTACAGCACTAATAGAATAGAATATTCCTCCACTCAAGTGTGAATCATTTTCCATTAAACATAGTAGGAGTCATATTTTGGACTCACCTTATATTACCTACATCCTGCGGTATGGCACCCTGATTGAGTTACACTCGTTTTTGGGAAACACCTAACCCTGTTAATCTGAAGCAGGCCGCCAGACGGAGTAATTCTACCTGAACTCAGCCAGCTTAACCGGGGCTTTCACAGTCTGTTTACCTCTTCTTTAGATCTATCTGTGCTCAGTGTATTGGAGACACTGATGTCAAATACAAATGATACTCAGTATCTGTGCAATAATGTGGAACAAGGATAAACACATACTGTATACACACACACACACACACAGACACACACTTTTCTTTTCAGTTACTTTAAAGGTTTTTTTTCTTTCTTTCTGAGAGCCCTAAGATAGCTTTATAGTGTAATTGGACTAAGAGGTTAAGAGTCTAGCATAAGTGTATTTTTTCTTCCCTACCTGCACTCTTTTGTGAACAAAAACGAAGATTTCCAAACAGAAGGGTATGCATCCTGCTTTTTCTTCAGGGATACCAGGATGTCTCACTTTGTCTCAGTGTAGTATGGTGTTGCATTTGCTCAGTACTGGAAATATGGAATATGAAGAGAGACCAATATAGTTTATACATACCAGTATGTGAGAGAAAACTTCAACTTGCTGTTGAAACCTGGCACAGCGGCAGGCCATTAATGATTATGTTATGGTATCCACTGAAATGGGTGCTTCATTTTAGTCTGGAAAATAAGGTTTTGACCGTATACCAATATGAAATGGAAATCTGAAATCTAAAGTTAATGATTACAGTTTGGCTATACTGACAGGGATGATCATAACTATTAATATACTACATGGTTTTTACGGAACCATTTTTTATTATTTTGGTATGTTTCAGTCCCCCTCATAAATCACGTTATGAGTAATAATATAGGACAACAATACTGGTTTGATGCTGTTACTGTAGTTGATCTTTTTTTTTTTTTTTTTCAATAACAGTATGCCTCAAAGTGTTTTATTCCTCCAATCTCACATAACTACTCTTTGCAACCATGCCTACCAGAAAAGCATCTCAAACCATGAGGCAGATGGACTAAAACAGCAGAAACAGCAGAAGCCTACATCAGGTTTCACTCTTGTCTGCCAAGAACAGGAATCTGAGGCTACAGTGGGCACAGGCTCACCAAAACTGGAAAGATGAAGATTGAAATAAGACAATAGCTGCAAATAGTGGTTATTTGTGTTACTGTTAGCTTGAAGCAGTCTGGCCATTCTCCTATGACCTGTCTTTTCTACAACCGAATCTGTTTTTCCAGACCATTCTGTATAAACTCTAGAGACTGTGACTGTGTGTGAAAATCCCACAAGATCAGCAGTTTCTGAAATACTTAAACCAGCCATTTTAGCACCAACAACTATGCCATGGTCAAAGTGCCTAGGAGTATTTTTTTTCCCCATTCTGATCTTTGTTGTGAACATTAACTGAAGGTCTTGGATAGTATCTGCATAATTGCACTGCTGCCATGTGATTGGCTGATTGTATAATTACCTGAATGATCAGGGGCACAGGTGTTCCATATATACTAACCCCATTTCCAGAATAGTTGGGATTTTTTCTAAAATGCAATAAAAACAAAAATCTGTGATTTGTCAAGTCTCTTGAAACTTTAATTAACTGACAAAAGTACAAAGAAAAGATATTCAGTGTTTTCGCTGACCACCTTAATTGTATTTTGTAAATATAAACAAATTTAGAAGTTGATGCCTTCAACACACTCAAAAAAAAGTTGGGAGAAAGGCATGTTTACACTGTGTTACATCGCCCTTCATTTTAATTGCACTTTTTAATTGTTTGGGAACTGAAGATACTAATTGTTGCAATTTTGCAAGTGGAATTTTTGCCCATTCTTGCTTGATACAAGACTTCAGCTGCTCAACAGTCCTTGGTCGCCATTGTCTGATTCTCCTCTTCATGATGCGCCATAGGAGACAGATCTGGACTGCTGGCAGGCCAGTCAAGCACACGCACTCTGTGTCTACGAAGCAACGCTGTTGTAGCACGTGCAGAATGAGGCCTGTCATTGTCCTGCTGAAATAACCATGGACTTCCTGGGAAAAGACATTGCCTTGATGGCAGCATATGTCTCTCTAAAATCCCAATATACGCCTCTACGTCAATGGTACCATCACACACATATGCAAGTCACCCATGCTGTGGGCACTGATGCACCCCCATACCATCACAGATGCTGGCTTTTGCACCTTTCGCTTATAAAAGTCTGGTCGGTCTTTTTCATCTTTGGCACAGGTGGCACACCATTTTTCCCAAAAACAAGCTGAAACGTGGACTCATCTGACCACAACACACATTGCCACTGCCTTTCAGTCCATCCAAGATGAACTCAGGCCCAGAGAACTCGGTGGCGTTTCGGCATAGAGTTGATGTGTGGCTTCCTCCTTGTGTAACAGAGTTTCGGGTTGCATTTCTGGATGCAGCGGTGAACTGTGTTAAGTGACAAATAGTACAAAGTACTCCTGAGCCCATGTGGGTGTATTTATCACAGTAGCATGACAATTTCTCAGGCAATGCCACCTGAGGGCTCGAAGGTCACACACATTCAACAGTGGTTTCTGGCTTTGCGCTTTACGCAATGAGATTTCTCCGGATTCCCTGACTCTTTTTACAATATTAAGCATTGTAGATGGTGAAAGACCTAAATTCTTTGCAATCTTGCGTTGAGCCATGACCCATCCTTGCTTGGAAAGACTGGGCTTTTTGTGGATGCTCCTTTTATGCCCAATCCTGATATTTATGACCTTCCCCTGTTACCAATTAACCTGATCTTCCAAAATGGTATTACTTGAATATTCTATAAACTTTTCAGTCTTATTTTGCCTCTGTCACAACTTTTTTTGAGTGTGTTAAAGGCATCAAATTCTAAATTTGTTTATATTTACTAAATACAATTAAGTTGGTCAGTGAAAACATTTAATATATTTTCTTTGTACTTTTGTCAGTTAATTAAAGTTTCAAAAGACTTGACAAATCACAGATTTGGAAAAAAAAAATCCCAACTTTTCTGGAAATGGGGTTAGTATATGGTTATATGCTTATAGTGCCATGGGTTTTTCATTTCAACCCACTGAAAAAAATACATGTTGTATTATAGACACAGCTTTCAGTAAAGATTTGGTTTATGGAGAAAAAACACAGAAAGAGGAAGATAGAAAATTAGAGAGAGAGAGAGAGTGAGAGAGAAAGAGACAGCACAAAATCCGATGGCCTGAATGATGCTTTATTGAATTATATTGGGAGTTACAGCATAAGCTCTGTGCTGAAGAGATCTCCAGCCTCTATTTTGTCCAAATGTTCTCTGTCCAAGTCTTGTCTCCATAACCAGATTTCTGGCTATTACTGGTACGTTCCATCACTAAACATAGCCCAGAACTGTCTATTTTTACAGGTAGTCTGTCAAAAGGAGTCTGTCTGCATGTGACTACTTAATAAATAATTAGTAATTTATCTATCACTTTATAATTTTTTTTTAACCTTTTTTTAATAGTGTGACAATTTTCATTTGTGTGTGCCATGTCAGTTTCTTGAAACACCAGATGGTGCAACTTGGACACATCATTAGTGAAGAACCCAGGGTCATAGGATGTTTCAGGTTTTAGATCACCAGACACCCTCACTCGGGCAATCCAGCCAGGGGTGATCAATCCCCGGCTTGTTTCCAAGTGGCGTGCTACACCATGGATCACCCCTCTTGATCCATAGCCACCTCAATGCTTTTTCTACAGCTTTGATGATGTTCTTGGTGGCTGTTGATGGCAGCCCTCTAATACCAAGGAGACTGAGTGTCCGAACCTTTTTTTTTTTCCAGAATAAATTAGTCAGTATGCCTGATGTCTGCAGTAAATGAGAAAATATACAGTATCTCACAAAAGTGAGTACACCCCTCACATTTTTGTAAATGTTTTATTATATCTTTTCATGGAACAACACTGATGAAATGACACTTTGCTACAATGTAAAGTAGTAAGTGTACAGCTTGTATAACAGTGTAAATTTGCTGTCCCCTCAAAATAACTCAACACACAGCCATTAATGTCTCAACCGCTGGCAACAAAAGTGAGTACACCCCTAAGTGAAAATGTCCAAATTGGGCCCAAAGTCTCAATATTTTGTGTGGCCACCATTATTTTCCAGCACTGCCTTAACCCTGTTGGGCATGGAGTTCACCAGAGCTTCACAGGTTGCCACTGGAGTCCTCTTCCACTCCCCCATGACGACATCACAGAGCTGGTGGATGTTAGAGACCTTGCGCTCCTCCACCTTCCATTTGAGGATGCCCCACAGATGCTCAATAGGGTTTAGGTCTGGAGACATGCTTGGCCAGTCCATCACCTTTACCCTCAGCTTCTTTAGCAAGGCAGTGGTCCTCTTGGAGGTGTGTTTGGGGTCGTTATCATGGTGGAATACTGCCCTGTGGCCCAGTTTCCGAAGGGAGGGGATCATGCTCTGCTTCAGTATGTCACAGTACATGTTGGCATTAGCTCCCTAGTGCCGGCAGCACTCATGCAGCCCCAGACCATGACACTCCCACCTCCATGCTTGACTGTAGGCAAGACACACTTGTCTTTGTACTCCTCACCTGATTGCACACGCACACGCGTGACACCATCTGAACCAAATAAGTTTATATTGGTCTCATCAGACCACAGGACATGGTTCCAGTAATCCATGTCCTTAGTCTGCTTGTCTTCAGCAAACTGTTTGTGGGCTTTCTTGTGCATCATCTTTAGAAGAGGCTTCCTTCTGGGATGACAGCCATGCAGACCAATTTGATGCAGTGTGTGGCGTATGGTCTGAGCACTGACAGGCTGACCCCCCACCCCTTCAACCTCTGCAGCAATGCTGGCAGCACTCATACGTCTATTCTGCAAAGCCAACCTCTGGATATGATACTGAGCACGTGCACTCAACTTCTTTGGTCAACCATGGCGAGGCCTGTTCTGAGTGGAACCTGTCCTGTTAAACCGCAGTATGGTCTTGGCCACCGTGCTGCAGCTCAGTTTCAGAGTTTCTTGATCTTTTTATAGCCTAGGCCATCTTTATGTAGAGCAACAATTCTTTTTTTCAGATCCTCAGAGAGTTCTTTGCCATGAGGTGCCATGTTGAACCTCCAGTGACCAGTATGAGAGAGTGAGAGCGATAACACCAAACTTAACACACCTGCACCCCAATCACACCTGAGACCTTGTAACACAAACGAGTTACATGACACCAGGGAGGGAAAATGGCTAATTGGGCCCAATTTGGACATTTTCACTTAGGGGTGTACTCACTTTTGTTGCCAGCCATTTAGACATTAATGGCTGTGTGCTGAGTTATTTTGAGGGGACAGCAAATTTACACTGTTATACAAGCTGTACACTCACTACTTTACATTGTAGCAAAGTGTCATTTCTTCAGTGTTGTCCCATGAAAAGTTATAATAAAATATTTACAAAAATGTGAGGGGTGTACTCACTTTTGTGAGATACTGTATACATTTTGACAATAACTTGATCAATACACAAGGAATCAAGTAGTCAGATAGCAGGAAAACGTCTGAACTTTTTGTCAAAATTCAGATTTCTTTCAATTCAATTGGGACAAGTAGTGAAGCTATTCATTTCATTTCATTTTCAAGTTGCAAGGTCGTAGCAATTTAAATAATTTAAATATTTTCTTATCCAAAGAGTGCAGTATTGTTAATAAGCTTTAAACTGCTTGCTTCATTTCTAGACTGTGTACATTAAGAAATAATATACAGTGCTGTGAAAAAGTATCTGCCTGATTTCTTCTGTTTTGTGTATATATCATACTAAATTGTTTCAGAAATTAAAACAAATTCTAAGATAACACAAAGGTAACCTGAGTAAACACAAAATACAGTTTTTAAATGATATGTTATTTATTAATGTTATTTATTGAAGCAAAAATGTTATCCAATACCAACTGGGCCTGTGTGAAAATGTATTTGCCCCCGTAGTTACTAATTCCCCAAATCTATGAAACTGCATTCAGAATGGGGTTCAGCTGGACTAGAGACAACCAGGCCTGGTTACTGCAAACCCTGTTCAATCAAATCAACACTTAAATTGAACTTTTTCAACAGCACAAAGTTGGTTAAAAGGTCTTACCCAGTAACACACTATGTCAAAGTTGAAAGAAATTCCAGAACTGATGAGGAAGAAGGTGATTGAAATACATCAGTCTGGGTTACCCAGCTATTTCAAAGGCTCTGGGACTCAGAACCTCAGAACCACAGTGAAAGCCATTATCTCCAAATGGAAAAACTTGGCACAGTAGTGAACCTTCCCAGAAGTGGCTGACCTTCCAAAATTCCTCTAAGAGCACAGCAACTACTCATCCAGGAAGTCACAAAAGAGCCAAGGACAATGTCAAAGGACCTACAGGCCTCTCTTACATCAATAAAGGTCACTGTTCATGATTCCACTATCAGAAAGACACTGGGCAAAAATGACATCCATGGAAGTGTGGCGAGGCGAAAACCACTGCTATTGAGAACATTAAGGCTTATCTGAATTTTGCCAAAACACACCTTGATGATCCTCAAACCTTTTGGGAGAATATTCTGTGGACTGATGAGTCAAAAGTGTAACTGTTTGGAAGACAGGAGTCCTGTTACATCTGGCATAAACCAAACACAGAATTACACAAGAAATCAAGCGTGGTGGTGGTGTGTGATGGTGTGGGGATGCTTTGCTGCTTCAGGGCCTGGGCAATTGCAATAACTGAATAACTGATAATTGCAATAATTGAAAATCCTAAAGGAGAATGTCCAGTCTTCAGTCCTTAAGTTGAAACTCAAGCACAACTGGATTATGCAGCAAGACAATGATCCAAAGCATAGTATTAAATCCTAGTCCTAGACGTAAGTGAAAGACCTCCAGTTAGTAAGTGAAAGATCTCCAGTTATTGGAAGCGTTTGGTTGCAGTTATTGCTGCTATAACTTGTGGCACAATCACAAGTTTAAAGGGGCAATTAGTTTTTCCAATTGGTGATAGGTGTTGGATAACTTTTTTTGCTTCAATAAAATAAATAAATAAATAGAAACCGTATTGTGTGTTTACTTTTAGTAATGCATAATGATGCAATCTTGAGTGAGAAATGTAATTTGGTATAAAAAATTTTTTTAAAAAAGATTTGCATAGACTTTTCATCACCACTCAAAAGATAATTACTCACAGTCCTTGGTAGTAGACTCAGACTTTTACTCCCTAAGAAAGATTTGCTTAATTAATTGCTGCCTTGAAATGTTATGGTTAGTGGAAGACAATTTCTGCATCTCATTTCATACAGAATCAGATTTTATTTTACTTTCCTTAAACGCTGTGTCATAAGGCTTAATTAACCATGGTATAAATGTGTCATGAAAGATGTTATATGCGTTCATGTGATATCAAGTCCAGTGATATAACAGTGTCATGTTGCCATTACTGGAATCAAACCTCCAACTCTGGAGGTGTGAGGCAAACATGTTTACCACAAAGCCACTGTGCCCCCAAAATAGTTTACAAAAAGATTTTTAAAAATTATTTAAAGCAATCTTATGTGAAGTGAAAGGTTTATGTCAACTGACACAGGTCAGGGCAGATGTAACACATAATGTGTCAAGTATTATGACACTTGTCATAAAGTATGTTATAAAATCAATCATAAAATAATATCAAATAAATAAGCAAACATGGGGCTGCGGTTAGGAAAATAAGGATTAATGATGTAATGGTGTGATGCCCAAAGTGAAGAGTTACAGGTACCAGGCTGAAGTTGATTATTTTCCAATAATCCTGAAGTATGTTACTCCTCTTATAGTACAGCAATTTGTCAATGATTAATTTTTTTTAAATTAAAGAACAATATATTGTACATTTAATGTTGTGGAATTTCAGCGATACAAATGAATTCCTATTGTTTATGTTGTAGTAGCTATAAACACTTGCTCCTTCACCAGCTTCTCATTTTTCTCTCATTTGAAGATAATAAAACAAAAAAAAAAAAATGCAGCTTGTCATGTTACCAAGAAACAGGACAGTACAAAGGACTCCCGAGCTGAAGACTTTACCATGATGGAACTCTTACTAATTGTTACAAAGTGTTGACACTGGAGACTATAACAGCAATTATACATAATTCTTTGTTAAATAACAAGTTTTCAATCCATTTATTATTCATTGTAGATTATGTGGAGTGTGCCATACAGGTCCCAGTGAATGAGACTAGAGAAACAATAATGTATTAGAACAAATTTGAATAAGACAATGTGAAAACACTGTTATATAAGTCTTATAACACAGGGTTGAAGTGGGTTACCAGTAGTTCTTGGTAGTGGATTCACTAGAAATCTGGTATGAATTTTTCAAAGCACTTGACAATGATATGTTCAACTAGACAGAGCCATATGCCAGTGAGGGTGAAATAGAGTCTTTGATCTGTGAAGAACATTACAGAAGAACAACGGGGTTGACGTTCACATGTCCGCTGCCTACATTTCCTCTGATCCTCCCTTCCTGTTAGACCTCCCTCCCTGCATCCACCCCAAAGAAGTGAAACTCTGGAGAGAGGTGAAGTAAGGGAGCAGCTGTCACCTTTCAGACAGAGCTGAGAGACAGGAAGAGGAAATGTGTGAATGTTCCACCTGCAGCTGTACAGCATCTATGGCCATATGCTGAGGGTTTGAGAGATATAGGCAAGGTCTGCTACAAAGGTGGACTTTGATGTTGGAACTAGTGCTGAAATTCTCACTTGTTGATAAGTGTTTATTAGGTAAACAGCCATTTGAACAAGATGCTTTAAGATAGAAGTGGGGCAGAAGTAAGAGTAAGAATCTTTGAGATAGAAACTCCAATTTCTGTAAAATTTAGGGAAATTGAGGAAAACACCTAAGTTCTGTGTATTTATCATTCTGTATACTGGTGTGTGTATTTATTGTCCTGCACTCGTCTCACATTGCTGTGTATTTGCACTTTATATAGTCGTGCATACTGTTCTGTGTTGCACCATGGTCCTGGAGAAACCACATTTCATTCTAATGTGTACAAGCTATATAGAGGAGTGACAATAAAATCCACTTCACATGATCACTTGACTTGATGTAACTTATTTGAGACTTCTAATAAGATATCTAAGCAAAGCTCATGCAAACTTTACTGGAATTTTGTTGAGTGACAGTGGGTTTGTTGGATTCCACAATCATTAACATTAGTAACTTTTCATTTAATTTTTACAGACTTGCAAATTATAAGACTATGTTGGGCCCTCAGTTTCTAAATGATAAATTCCTCAATTATACATTGCTTTTTATTCCATTATAACCTGGTTTGATTAACCAGCAGACCAAACAGCCAAATGAAAATGAACCTCAGACCAGAACCACAAAGATGAAAGGCTAATTTAGAAGAAGGAACATTATTCCACAATTCATTCCACCTCACCGCTCCTGCAGCAATATGAATATTTTAAGATGCTTTATTCAGACCAACAGAAGAGAAGGAGTGTAGCGATTTCTATAAAAGGCTACCCCCAGTTACTGTTCAACTCCACCAGCTAACAGCATTTATCAACTTGAATCTTTTCATTATTTTTCAGCATTTTTTATGATTATATGTGCTTAGGTAAAAGGGTTCGTCAAATGTATTTTTGATATTTAAGGGTCCCTAACTTCCTAAAAGGGTTCTATTAGAAACCTTTTATAATAGGAAAACGCTTTTTATGAAGTCCTAACAGAGGGATAACCAAAGAACCTTTAAAGACTGTAGATCTAATCTTTTTTGTAAGGGTATAGAAAAGGAAATAACAGGATTGGATTCTTGTTGAATCCAAATACTTTCAGTAGATTAACAGGAAGAGAAATAGGAAGAAGAACCTTGGTATAATGAACTTATTAGGCCAATGTTATTGCTAAGGGTTACCAAAGTATTTCATATGAACTCAGTTACTGTGGCATTTAACGTGAGCTCAGTTGTGGGATGAGCTTTGTTCCATCTTTTCTTTTCTTTTCTGAAGTTATGAGCTTCAGTGGTGGTGTGATTGAGTGTAATCATAACTCCACTCTTAGTCCAATTCTTATACTTCATATTATTGTCAACAAGGGAGGAACATTAGCCACAAAGAAGCTGTTCGAGTGAGACTTTATTTTTCTCTGCAAATTTACAGTTTACTTCTGCTGCATTACTTCTCCCTTTTCACACACCACATCATGATTCATAAATTCTGTATTACTGTATTCTTCTCTTTCCTGAATATTATCATATAAGATATTTGTGACCATTCTGAAGTGTACATGTTCATAACCATTGACTATAAAAGCATACAGGTTAAAAAGCTCCCATACAAATGAATAACAAAGGATGATCCTAATAGGACTGTATAGATGGAGTGTACTTCAGGCAGCATTTTAATTAGCAATGCTTTTTCATGCCCTCACACACAGGCAAACACAAGTAGAGCTCTATAGCATCTTTCTCCGCCTGTGCTGTGGACCTTCTCAAGTATCCACAGACAAAGGAAAGGAAATTAAATCTTAAATTAGATGGAAAAGGTTAGGTCTGTCTCCGGGCCTTCAGGGGATGAGCTCTTCTCTACAGAGAGTGTTTTGGGGCACTTAATTGATGAGGGAAAATAATAAGCGTGTTCACACAATCACCTTTTCTCACCTTTGGTCAATAGCCCCTCTCTGTTAACAGAGATGCATCGCCCTTACTGGTTTATCATGTCACTCCATATATACTGTACCTGTGTGACAGTAATAACAGTGCATAAAGGAATGTGGAGTCATGGTTCCAGAAGGGAATTGGATCACGCTTCCTTCCTCAGAGACAGAAGGTTGTGCTATGACACTTTATCAAAAGTAAACTTGAATACAACAACAGTGCACAGTGCAAGGTTAAAATAACATTTTCAACTGGTGGAGAGAGAGAGAGAGAGAGAGAGAGAGAGAGAGAGAGAGAGAGAGAGAGAGAGAGAGAGAGAGAGGGAAGCAGCAAAAAGAAAACAGAGATAGGCAGGAATAGCAAACAAAGAAATGCGTCTTAGGGAACAAGCATATCTACATGCCACAGCTCTGTGCTCTGTTTCCTCTCATTCAGACTGGGAACAACAGAAATGAGAACAAAAGAAGAGAATGGTGAACAAGGTGTGAGAACTTTCTCTTAGGACTGGGACCTGTGGGAATGTTTCAGTTAATTTATCTATTTTTTCAGTCTCTCTCTCTCTCTCTCTCTCTCTCTCTCTCTCTCTCTCTCTCTCTCTCTCTCTCTCTTTCAGACAGAGAGACTCTGTTTCTCTCTCCCATGAATGAATTAATAAACTAAAGATAAAACGGAACTGAATTCACTGAATCACCTTAAACATTAACCCTTTAAATTCTCATAACTGCATACTTTTCCTATTAGTTTCACTGTAGTTACTGAATAATACACTTTAAGTTGAATAACTGAATAACAAGCTGGGATTTTATACATTTTATAAATCTAAATACATCCTTCCTTTATTCCTTCCTAATAATATACTTTATGCATATTATTACTTCATGTATATTATAACCCAGATTTACTTTACTAATTTTTTGTACTCACCTAATTTGGCATGTCTGTTACTTATGAGAAACAGTATTAAAGTAGCAATTATAATTTTTATAAATACATGGTCACTCATATTTGGAGACATATCTCATGAATATTATCTCATGAGAAATTTGCAGGGGGCATGGTGGCTTAGTGGTTAGCACATTTGCCTCGCACGTCCAGGGTTGGGGGTTCGATTTCTGCCTCCACCCTGTGTGTCTGCAGAGTTTGTATGTTCTCCCCATGCTTTGGGGGTTTCCTCTGGGTATGCCGGTTTCCTCCCCCAGTCCAAAGACATGCATTGTAGGATGATTGGCATCTCTAAATTGTCTGTAGTGTGTGAATGTGATTGTGCCCTGTGATGGGTTGGTACCCCATCCAGGGTGTCCCCTGCCTTTTGCCCCTGGGATAGGCTCCAGGCTCTTCATTACCCTGTGTAGGATAAGTGGTACAGAAAATGGATGGATGGGTAGAAAAATTGTATTTGGAGTGAGAGGTGTTAATGTGGTTGGATTTCATTTGATATTTGTTTTTGGACAAATTATTATGTACAATAAGAGGTACAAACACCCTAAGACTGACCTTAACCTTCATTTTTAAATCAGGTGAATTGTTATGAATTTTGCGAACAAAATTTATCCATGTAGACGTTGAGGCATTTTTTTTTTTTTTTTTTTTTTTTTTTTACAATTGACACAGCACTACAGAGACAACCAGTTTTCATTTTTTTTTTTTTTTTAAATTGTTAATGAAAAACCAAGGCAGCAGGAATAAAAATATCTTTAAAAGGCCTGGTTCTTTTGTGATTCTCCTCCAAAAGTGTCTATTTCTCCAAAAGAAATAGAGTCAAAGATGGTTAGATTACTTTATGTGGAGTATAATGCAATACTTTTTTTGACAGTTTTGAAGATTCCCATAATTCTGAAATGTCAGAGCTCATTTAAAAAAAAGCTTGTGACTTAATTATCCCCATTAGGTCTCTGTCTCTAGCTAATTAAAAATGACTCTAATGTTTGTGCGATAAATATTTAAACACTGAGAAAAGCACAACAGAGAATCTTCGGATGGTTGCAGTATTATGGACATGAACAGACAACAAAACAAGGCTTGCTAAAATGTATTTGATTAATATCCATCTGTTTGGATTGCTTTTCTTCACTTAACTGCATTTTCCTCTCTATTATCCCAGTCTGGTTACATGCAGAATATAATGCTTGTGCCATTTTAATTCCTCATTCTTATTTAATGAATGCAATCCTTAATACCTCATACTGCAAAGCTCAACTGAGCTTCTCAAGGGAATGCTAAAAATATCAAAGCATGCAAACAATGCTCATATGTCATGTTTTACTCTCATAGATAATCAAGTGATGAATGATGTTCAATAAAAAGGGCAAGACAATGACAATGATATAGTACACATGCAGAGATTCTGAAGGTCTAAACAGGGATAAATGAATATTATTTGCATGTATTACACAAATAAAAATAATTCTAATTAGAATAAGAATAATAAAAAATTGCATAAGAATAAGAATTATGGGCATAAGCACTGTAATTAACTGTATAGTCAACTTTACTGACTAGTACTTTGACATTGCCAGCCTACAGTGGTGCTAGAATGTTCTAGATTTCTGCATAAATATGATCTAAAACATCATCAGATTTTCACACAAGTCATAAAAGTAGATAAAGAGACCCCAATTAAACAAATGGGACAAAAATATTATACTTGGTCGCTTATTTATTGAGGAAAATGATCCAATATTACATATCTGTGAGTGGCAAAAGTATGTGAACCTTTGCTTTCAGTATCTGGTGTGACCCCCTTGTGCAGCAATAACTGTAACTAAATGTTTCCAGTAACTGTTGATCAGTCCTGCACATCGGCTTGGAGGAATTTTAGCCCATTCCTCAGTACAGAACAGCTTCAACTCTGGGATGTTGATGGGTTTCCTCACATGAGCTGCTTGCTTCAGGTCCTTCCACAACATTTCTATTGGATTAAGGTCAGGACTTTGACTTGGCCATTCCAAAACATTAACTTTATTCTTCTTTAACCATTCTTTGGTAGAATGACTTGTGTGCTTAGGGTCATTGTCTTGCTCACTTTCTTTTGAGATTCAGTTCACTTTCTTTTGAGATTCAGTTCACGGACAGATGTCCTGACATTTTTCTTTAGAATTTGCTGGTATAATTCAGAATTCATTGTTCCATCAATGATGGCAAGTCGTCCTGGCCCAGATGCAGCAAAACAGACCCAAACCACGCTGCAAAATGTTTTTCATTTTGCATCATCCATTATCTTACATTAAATGATATGTAAAGTCACATTTAATATGATTATAATGCAATAAGATATTTGTATGTTGCACCAGCATGTTTCACAGATGGTGGACTCATGAACATTAACATCAGCCAGTTTGAGAGTTGCTTAGAAGTTACCCTGGCTCCTTTGTGAGCCTCACAGACTATTACACGTCTTGCTCTTGGGTAACAGTGGTTTTGAATTTCCTCCATTTTTACACAATCTGTATGACTGTGGATTGGTGGAGTCCAAACTCTTTACAGGTGGTTTTGTAGCCTTTTCCAGCCTGATGAGCATCAACAACTCTTTTTCTGAGGTCCTCAGAAATCTCCATTGTTCGTGCCATGATACACTTCCACAAACATGTGTTGTGAAGATCTGATAGATCCCTGTTCTTTAAATAAAACAGGGTGCTCACTCACACCTGATTGTCATCCCACTGATTGAAAACACCTGACTCTAATTTCATCTTCAAATTAACTGCTAATCCTAAAGGTTCACATACTTTTGCCACTCACAGATATGTAATATTGCATCATTTTCCTCAATAAATAAATGACCAAGTATAATATTTTTGTCTCATTTGTTTAATTGGCATCTCTTTGTCTACTTTTACGACATTATGCAGTATATAGAAAATTCTAAAGGGTTCACAAACTTTCAAGCTCCACTGTACATCACTGTTAACTCATGCAACACTGATACTTCTACAAATGTTATCAGTTCCTTTTAACTTAATTACAACATAATAAAATAATAAATAACTTTTCATTTTTAATTTTGTATTGTTCATTATCTTACATTAAATGAGATGTAAAATCACATTTAATATGATTATTAATCATAATATTAATATAATATTATTAATTACCACCTGTCTGTGATGATGACGCCTCACTCCCAGATGCACTGAATGATTTCTACGCATGGTTCGAAGCACAGAACAACATGCCAGCGAGGAAGACCATCCCACCTCCCACCGACCAAGTACTTTGTCTGTCTGCAGTGGACGACAGGAAAACTCACAGAGTCAGAGTCAACCCACGAAAAGCTGCAAGTCCTGACAACGTACCTGGTCAGGTACTCTGGGAATGTGCTGATCAGCTTGCAGATGTCCTCACAGACATCTTCAACATTTCCCTGAGCCAAGCAGTCATGCCAGTGTGCTTCAAGATGACCACCATCATCCCTGTGCCAAAGAAATCATCTGTGTCCTGCCTGAATAACTACAGACCACTCACACCTATCATCATGAAGTTCTTCGAGCGGCTAGTCATGAAACACATAAAGAGCAGTCTTCCCACCACACTGGACCCATTTCAGTACGCATACTGTCCCAACCGCTCAACAGAGGATGCCATATCTGCTACTATTCATCTGTCTCTGACCCATCTAGATAAAAAGGACAATTACGTAAGGATGCTGTTCATAGACTTCAGTTCAGCATTCAACACAATCATCCCACAACAACTGACAACAAAGCTGAGCCTGCTGGGTTTAAACACCTCCCTCTGCAACTGGATCCTGGACTTTCTGACCGGGAGACCCCAGTCCATCAGGATCGGCAACTCCACATCTAGCACCACCACACTGAACACCGGTGCCCCCCAGGGCTGTGTGCTCAGTCCACTGCTGTTCCCTGCTGAGTTCAGTTCTAATCACATCATCAAGTTTGCTGATGACACAACAGTTGTGGGCCTCATCAGCAACAATGATGAGTCAGCATACAGGGAGGAGGTGAACCAGCTGGCAGAATGGTGTAGAGACAACAATCTATCTCTTAATGTTGATAAGACTAAAGAGATGATTGTGGACTTCAGGAGAACCTAAGTGGACCACTCACCACTGCACATCAATGGGACAACTGTGGAGAGAGTCAAAAGCTCCAAGTTTCTTGGTGTGCACATGACTGAGGACCTCTCCTGGACTCTCAACACCACCTGCCTAGTCAAGAAGGCCCAGCAGCACGTCCACTTCCTGCGGAGGCAAAGTCATAGCTTAACAAAATGGTGTGACTTGTCAGACATTATCTAAGGAATCTAAGGAAAGAGGATGTCAATATGTTTCCATAGCATAAATAGTGTCAGTGCTCTCAGTTAGTCCATGCATTAACATTTTGAAGCCTGTACAAAAGCCTCCTACAATCATCGTAAATGAGCCCTATAGGGTTTTTAAAAAGGTTAAGCAAAGATAAATGCATGTACTGAATCAAATTCTGGCAGGTTATGAGGAGTGATGGTCTGTTCTCAGTGCCCTGTGAGCAATCATTCACATTTAAGTCCAGTTTTTCACTCAGCCCTACCGCAGGATGCTGAGACATATTAACTGTGCTAATAGAACATGGACAGAAGGAAGGCCTGCCAAGGCAGCAGACATCATGCAGAAATGTGTTGGATGACAGCTGCTCTGCTGAATTTGTCCTCTCTGGGACTGTCCATGTCTTACACACTGACTCTTAGATTTCCCAGTTCCTCTGTTCATTCCAGCATGTCAGTGATGCATGAACCCAAGATATGAGTAGAATCAGGCAGGAGCACAACAAGCTGTCTAAGTTCATTAGTATTACAGAGGGATAAGATTTAGTCCCTTCAGCACTAATTAGGGCTTTACAGTTATGAATTTGAAGGAATTTGGACAAAGGAAATCGTATTTCATTGCTGAAAACAGGTACACTTAGGACAAAGGTTTTGGAATTGTTATGAAAGCTTTATAATAAGCTTCATAATAAGCTTTATGTAAGTCTTTCTTTTATATTTATTTAACATTTATTGAAGGAGTCTCCAGTGTCAGAGTGGCACTTTGTAAACTTCAGTAAGTTTTCCACCATGGGAAAGTTTTCAGGACAGAGGACTTTGCACTTTCTGGTTTCTCTGTAACATGACAAGCTGAGATATATATAGTGCCCTCCACTAATATTGGCACCCTTGGTAAATATAAGCAAAGAAGGCTGTGAAAAATTGTCTTTATTGTTTAACCTTTTAATATTTTGTTCAAAAAAATCACAAAAATACTCTGCTCTCATGGATATCAAACAATTGCAAACACAAGACAGGTTTATCCAAAAAATCTCTTTGTTAAATATAGGTGTGCAGCAATTATTGGCACCCCTATGAATTCATATGAGAAAAATATATTTGAAATATATTCCCATTGATATTTACTTTTTTTTTTTTTTAGCAAACCTGGGTGACTAGAAACAGGAAATTGTTCAACCATGACTTCCTGTTTCATAGGGGTATAAATATGAGGTAACACATAGACCAAATTCCCTTAGTCATTCATAACAATGGGTAAGACCAAGGAATATAGCTGTGATGTGCAGCAAAAGGTTGTTGAACTTCACAAAATGGGAAGTGGCTATAAGAAAATAGTACAAGCATTGAAAATGCCCATTTCCACCATCAGGGCAATATTTATACAGCATGTAGGGGGATGTTTCTTAGACGTGCTATTTGAACTGTACTAACATATTCTATTGAGCATCTCTGAAAATACAGATACCATCAGGCAAATAAGATGGGTTCATTTTGATTGTATTTTCTCAAAGCAACTTAAAGTGGTAAGACTATTAATAATATAAATTATCGTAATTAATATTTCAAGTCACAGTTTTAATCAACACAATGAGTTAACAAGATGTTAGCACTTAACTATTGTTATTATTAATGGCTACTCATATATGACTCAGCGGCTGTTAATGTATTACGCTTCATTACTTCCTGATGTGTAAGGATTAGTGAATGTAAGTATAAATTCATCATTATGTAATCATTAGTTAAGTATTAATAAATTATTATTTGTGAACCTTTTAATAAAGTGTTAGTGCTATTAATGCACCAAATATTTTTCACTGCATAGCTTCACAGAAATTTCTCTCTTGCTTGCATTGGGGATCAGCACACTGGGGTTCTGCTTGAAATTAGAATTCCATACCATGTGCTAGTGAATGTACATGCTGTCTGTGCATGTAAGATTAATTAGACTCCAGTGTGTTGATATTTACAATGGAATTTGGAGCTCATTCGAGAGCTCTTATTATGATGCAATGTTCAGTAAGCCACCATGAGAAAGTCCCCCTGATGCTGTATGCGAGACAGGATAATTGCTGAGCTCTGAACATCCATTTATGTCTGAAAATGTGCACAGAATTGAAGTAGAGAAGATAAGAAGAATTTCACTGAATGTCTTGTAGTAAACAAAACAAACAAATTTTTTTTAAAAAAAGATGTGAGAATTTCCTTGCCAGCGTGGGCTGAGGGTGTGAATGGATTTATTGGCCAAAATGTTCCTTTGACAAGGACAGTGAAAAGGTCAGTGCTGGTCTGGGTCTAATGGTGTGCGTCTTTTTAGTAAGGCTGGGTGTGCTGTTATAAGAAAATAATCAATAGCAGGGTGGACTGATGTAGCAAGATTGAAAGCAGAGTTATTGTTACCAGCCTTAAATTGATTATTTTCAAATAACAGCACACCATAAAGTGTTTAACTCCTCTTATAACATAGCAATTTGCCAGTGCTAACATTTTTTTTAAATTAGTGATGATCATGTCATACTATTTATTCATTTATAGTTACATTTAATGTTGTGGATCTTCCACAAAGTTAGCTCCAGTTATCACATGTTATAATAGCTATAAACAATCCTTCCCTCATCACCCTATCTCAAAGTTAATAAGACAGAAAATGCAGCTTGTCATGGTATGGAGAAACAGGAAAGTGGTCTATCTTACTATCCCATGTCAGAAAACTTAAAGTTATCTTTATGTCTGAGTTTTGTATAAGTTGTTACTATAGAAATGGCAATACATTAGAATTAGTGTGTTAATATAAACCTGTGATTTACTATGCATTTGGTGCTACTGTCCATGCTGCTGTTATAGAAAATGAATCAATACCTGCTGACAAATCAGATTTGAGAATTCAGCAATGCTGTCGTATAAACCAGAATAACACACAAAAAAAGAAAGAAAAGCTTAGTGCAAGACAATGTCATTGTATCCCATTAATGCAATTTTCCAAAAGCCCATTCTATCTGTGGCAGCTCAAATAATACCTGTTTCATGATTTTAGTAAGTAATGGATTAACCTGAGCCCATTCAACCTGCCTCTCACTTTTGGCCAAGTAACTTCCCATTCATAAAAACAAGCAAAGAACTAATTTATTTAGAACTAATATGGAAATTATGTACAATGTACTTTTAGAAAGAGTTTCAAGTTAAACGTTTAGACTTATTTGTTAGATTAGGTTTGCATGATTGTTTTTAATATAACTGAAGTGAAGTTGATGATTATTGAAGCGGCAATATCTAGCTGCAGAGGATTTTATTGTAAACTCTGAAAACTTGCACATTGACAGAAACACAGATTATGTGCAGATGCTATTTGTAAAATGAGAGAACAGCAGCATAATGTCAGTCCCACTGTCATACCATGTCTCATTAGGTATGAGTGTTTCTGCACAGTACCAGGTTTGAAAAGAGAGCTGCAAAAACATTAGGTTTGCTGGTTGATGTTGATTCATCTCAGAAAAAAAACACTATAAAGTCCCCTTCTGGCAAATTATGAAGTGTAAAATCAATAGTATCAGAATAGGAATAGGACGAATAGGGCATGTTGGCCACTGGCATTCTGAGAATGGATAGGTATAAAGACATTTCAGACAAAAGTCTTTCAACAGCTGTGCAAGCAAGCTCTTTGGGACACTTTACTATATATATAAGAATTTTAGATTTAAAGGGGTCATATCATGATTTTTAATGTTTTCCTTTTGTTTGGGTGTGTAATGTATCTGTTTGTGCATGTATAAGCTCTGCAAAGTCCGAAAGCTCATAGTCTCCCCAAAACTGATTTATTTTATCTAACAGAGAGCACTGCACCAGACCTGCCCGAAACACGTCGTACGAAGTCCAGATTTACTTCTGTAATTTCTCTACATTACAAAGTGCACTATCAGCATAATCCCGCCCAAAGGCAGGCACGAAGAAAGAAGGCGAGGCTTCATTGAATTCAGGTGCCATGTTGTGGAGACGCTGTGTGTTTTGATGCGAAAGCAAAACCTCTTTGTTTAGCCTTCTGAAAACGGACGAAATCAGTGGTTACCGTTTATTTATAACACTGTTCCTGAGCAGTACAACCCGAACGCTTGCTTGTGCACAGCGCATTTTACATATGTATGTATATGTATATGTATAAATAAAATGTAAGCCTTTCTCATAAGTGAAGTTTTGGAAACAGTATATGAAAAGTGGAGCAACTGTTCTCAGTAAGAGAGCAAGAGCTAATTTGAGACAATATGTTTATTATGCATAACAGTTTTCTATCATATCAAAATTGGAAAATTTCAAGGTTTATTCAGTTGTGTACTGATATGTTCTCAGAAAACAATCTGTGATCAGCTGCACAGCTTACAGTACCTCACATTAATCATGAAGCCCTTTGGGTGAGTGGTTGTAACATTAACATACTAATAATCTCATTAACATAAACAGATGTTACATTTTAAACTTAGCTACATAAAGCATAGTGTCAGTAACAGCAGTGTGAAGCAACCCGCTATAGATTTTCAAAACATTTTAAGTGGTCTTTGGGCTAAAAAAGTTTTCCCTTTGCTCAAATAGATGAGAACAATATACCTAGTCTTGTGAATCACATTAAAAGTTCCTATTTCTCACTAACAAAGGTACACAGAGATTAAACATAGAAAATACACTAAATGGGTAAGTCAAGCTTACTTAAATGTGATTTACCAAAAAAGTTGATTATTTAAAATCATGCCATATTATCAAATACTTTATACCTTATACCTTTTATCTTTACATTAATTTTGATTGCTCAGTTTTGAAAGTGTTGTCAGAAAGTGTTTAAAGATTAATTTTCTATAACAGCGGCTCTGACAGTAGTTCCAGCTACAAGGTTTACATTAATGAACCCATTCTAATACATTATTATCTCTACAGTAACAGTTTACACTGGAAATTTATGGGGAATGCTCACATAAACAGATTTTTTATGGTTATGTTTTCTGTGAGGAGACATTCATTTAGCATTTTTGGAAGGAGTCTCCAGTGTCAGCACTTTATAACAGTCAGAGGTAAAGTGTCCACACCAGAATCTCTACTTCCCACAATGCATAGCGATGCTATTTGACTACCGATTTGGATTTGTTTGCTATTGGCAGTTGTTTTAAATAAAAACACTCTCTGCGATTGTTGCCATCTCTGCCGCCTGACATAAACTTGTTTTTTAAGCTTTATAAGCTGACACTGGAAATTCTTTAGGAAGGAGAGCTTTGCAGTTTCTGGTTTCTCTGTAACATGACAAAGTGCATTTTAAAAAACGTTTTATAGCTGCTATAGTTTAATAATAAATTGATTACATGAACTAATTTGCTTCACGTAAGATCCAGCACATTAATTGTAACTATAAGCAGTGACCTTAATTAATTAATTATTTTTTTAATAACAGAACACCCTGATTATGTTTTATTCCTTACACAGTCAACATATTTAATTATCACGTTTCTCTGGAATACGGTAACATGATGGGTGCATATTTGTCAGTAAAAACTCCCCAGTTTTTAATAGTCCCACTGTGTCTGAGCAGTGGTGGGTAAATTGAGATTGCTATTGCACTCCCAGGAGTGCAGATCTATTGATTTATTAGGCACAGAGAAATCATTAAAGATCTGCCTATTCTTCTGCCCATTACCTACACATAATGGACTGTTCACTTAAATGTAAATAAGAGATCTTAACAATGCAGGTCACAACATTACTCAAACTGAGAGACTCAGAAAAATGTGCTGTCAGATGGCACTTTCCCACACAGAGGGTCAACAAAGTGACAATTAAACAACAATGTGTAGGGGGGAGTGTTTTTTTTGTTTGTTTGTTTGTTTTTTTAGAGATTTTTTTAGATTAGTCTGAGAGATCAATTTGTTAGTTCTCTCTCATTACTACTCTAGATAGGTTGTGATGCCACTAGAGCTCCATGTTAGACTGCAAAGCATGCAGGCAATATAATTGTCTACTGAAATCTGGAGGATTGCACTAGCAATCAGACACTGATGGTTCCTGGGACCAGCTACAGATTCACCACAACCATGACCAGGATAAAGCCGATGGATTCATCATGAGGAGAGGGAAGAGGAGGATGAGGATTCTCCATTGTCTGTTCTACTCTCCACACATCTACTCACTATTTTTTTCCCAATAAAATAAAACAAAAGAGATTACAATAAATATTGAGGACAAGTCATTTCTCAGAGATGGCTCAACTACAGTGAATACAAACACTGCAGCCTGGATCTAAAAAATTACACATTAAAACTCTTGTCATGGAGGGATTTCACACCAGGATTATAGGAAGCTGATACACTATAGTTCTGATACTAAAGTTACAGAGTTATTGGTGAGTTAAAGACATCACTGTGCACAGTGCAATAGAAAATCAGGGTATAGATGCCTTTAGAAATGTAGCACAATATCTGGACGTAAATCTTGAGAATGTCAGTAGAGTTATTTTAACCCCCTTATTCACATTGATTACACTTGCAACTATATTTCACAGTCACTGCTGATGACATGTTATGGCTGTGTCAGTGAGCAGGCTTAAAAATATCGGCCCAAATGATTATTACATTAATATGCAGCCGCATTAATCTACGGTCTAGGCTAGAAAGAAATCAGTTCCAGGCTCTATAATATCTAATATAGATTTGTTTCTGAGGAGAACACAGTTTTATTGTAGCTTTGCATGTACACCAGTATTTTGAACTTGCCTGTGAACCAATTACAAGTTTTCTACTTTTTGTCTGGGAGGCCAGCATGCCCCTGCATCTCAGAAGTATAGTAATCTAACTGAAGCTGTGCCTGGATGTTATTTTCTGAAGAACGCCAATTACCTCCTTACAAATCAAGCATGTAATAAACATTCAGTTTCTTCTTGTTTACATAATGATGATAATGAAAGGTTATTTAATGGTGTCTAGATTAATCTGTTTCACTGAACATTTTCAGGCTAAATTAACTAAAGGTGGAAGATATACAAGTCCCCTGAATGATGTAATGGTAAAGTTGGTGTCTGATATCAATCCTCAACAGACTTTCACTACACTGAAATAGGAGTACCATGTTCTACTCTCCCCACTCAATCTCATGCTCTGTAATTGTCATCTTGAAAAGCCTGTATTGAGCATTTGTAGCGTTTCCTCTCCCTTTGAGTGTTTTCTTTTGCTTTCTGAGGTAGATGAGTTGTCTCAGGACATGCTCCGTTACAACCTCTCATCAGGTCATCAGGTCTCACTGAAGAAATCCACCCAGTTAAAGCAGCCCTGTCACCCACCATTACAAAGTGAAAGCTGCCTGAGTTTTCTCTGCTGATAGCATTCATTTGTGCAGGCTCACTGGGACCTGTAGTCTCGAGACAGCAGCTCAGATGCTCAATCCAATCCTACAGAGCCTGACTTCAGTGCTATTAATAGCAGACATTTGCATTTATCAAGGCAGACAGGTTAATCAAAGACCTTATGTGCTATGTCACATGTCTGAGGTTTGTGCTGAGGATACACTAAATGGAAAGTCCCATGATGTTATTCATTTAAAAAACTCCCATGATATTAATTATTTTAAAAGTTTTTTTTTCTGTCTGACTTTAAGCACTTAATGATTGTTGGTGTGTGAAAATAATGGCAATTGATGTAAGCTCTGAAAACAGACCTTTGGTTTAACAAAGAAATATAAATGGTTCTAACATTTACATTATTCTACATTGAATATCATGGTATAGTATTGGCATTTTAGCTAATAATAAGGCTGTATGGTATGATGTATGGTATGAGTCAGATGAAATATTACATTCACACTACTGGTGTAAAGGAATGGCACTATCTGTATATGGTTAGTGCTTAAATATATTTGTATTTGTGTTCAGATTCAAACGTAAAATTTAAGTTGTTTTTTTTTGTCTTTTGTTTTGTTTTTTTGACTCCTGCCGCTCCACTGTGTACGCAGAGTTTGAATGTTCTCCCTGTGCTTCTGGGATTTCCTCCAGGTACTCCAGTTTCCTCCCCCAGTCACAAGATATGTGTTGTAGGCTGATTGGCATTTCCAAATTGTCTATAGTATGTGAATGTGTGCGCATTTTTGCCCTGCAATAGGTTGGCACCCCATCCAGGATGTCCCTCGCCTAGTGCACCAAGTTCCCTGGGATAAGCTCCAGGCTCCCTGCGACCCTGTGTAAGATAAGCAGCACAGAAAATGGATGGATGGATGGATGGATGGATAGATGGATGGATGGATGGACATCAGGATCCTAGTCCCGATGTACACCTCTAGTCCCAACTAGATTCCCTGTGAACTTTTTGGCAAGCTTTAAAAAAAAAATGAATAGAGTGCCTCCTATTTATATCTGTATTTATATCTGTTCATAACACATTAGCTGTTCAAACCAACTGTTGTGTTCATATTCTGTTACATCCCTAAATCACACATATATTAATGAACGACACCTCATAAAGTAGTCACCACCACCAACCTCTTAAATCAAAATGACATGACATATTTCACTGAACCAATATAGATAGTGTACTCCAAAGGGCATAGAAATAAAATACCAAAGTCTTGCGCTGGCACCAACTGCCTTAGAGTTCTAGGTCTATTACCCAAATCATTACACAGCACCATAGCCCTAAGCAATATGGAGAGTTTATGCTTATGAGAACTAGACTGTAACAATAAGAGCAACTGCAGTTTGACTCGATTTCAACACCGAGTGTCTTTAATCATTTTCAGATTGAATCTGTCCATTTTAGAACCACTTCAGCCGCCAGCTAAAAAACTCGGCCATCTGAAAACACTGTCAGAAATGGAGGGTAATGTCCTCAATATTTGAACTTGCTTTGAGTGTTTCTTTTTTTTTTTTAAGGTAACACCCAGGCATTATGTTACCCAAGAGCTCAATATTGCACACATTCTTGTTATAACCTGGCAAGGTAGGTGTAGTTGACACATATATTTTTTAGCAGCGTTTTCCTAGTGTAGTCCTAAAGGACCAGATAATTGCAAGATGTGCTAGTTTTTACCCTTAAACCTCTCTTATTGCTCTGATGACGTACTGTTAATGACCCTGTTGTTATGAAAGCTTTCTGTAAAGATCCTGTTAGCCTCCTCTCTATGCCATCCCTAAGCTCCCAGATCAGTGGACCATGACAGCAAAACCATGTCAACATGAGCACAGCTACAGCTTTCCTGACTCTCCTGACCTTTCCTGACAGTCTTTGTTTTGGATTTTTGCATTTTTGTTGCTTTTGCCTTTGAACTGTAAAGCAAACTTTTGTTAGAGAAGGCTAAATTAAAACACACTTGACTGTGAGAGAGACTAAATAAAAACAACCTTCAGTATGACAAATACTAAACAAAAAAAAACATTACTGTCTGCACCTGTGTCTAATTTGCCTCACATCTTATGTTACCCTTGTCAGAGCATAAATTAATCCATGTTTTGTCGTTAAAAAAGCTTTGTGAAGTCTCTAAATGTATTGTTGGGTTATGACCCTTGTTTCTCTAGCTTCCTGTCTTGACCTTGCATAATGGATTTATGCCTTTGTTAAGGTTTTATAAAAGCCTCAATAAAAATGCTTACAAAAATGTTTTTTTTTTTACCCCTTGTCATGTATGTTCTTAATTGTTAAATGCTACAGGTGTCCAGTTCTGAAGAGGCAGGGGCATCCATTTATCCATTTTCTGTACCACTTATCCTACACAGGGTCACAGGGAGCCTGGAGCCTATTCCAGGGGAATCAGGGCACAAGGTGGGGGACACCCTGGACCCCATCAACCCATTGACAATTTGGAAATGCCAATCAGCCTACAACACATGTCTTTGGACTGGAAGAGGAAACTGTAGCACCCGGAGGCACAGGGGAAAACATGCAAACTCTGTGCACACAGGGCGGAGGCGGGAATCAAAACCCCAACCCTGGAGGTGCGAGGCAAACATGCTAACCACTAAGCCATCGTTAGCGATGCTAAGGTTGCAGTATGGTGTTCTTCCTATTGGAAGATCAACCTGATCACAAGGGAAATCTGTACACACTTGAACAAGCACTGGCAATGTGGTTGCACTTCATATTAATAATTTTGTAAGAAAAAATGTATGAACCCTTACTTGTTCCCCTAGCCCTAGCATTAAACTTGTTGTTATGAATTTGCAAGTGTGAGATCGTGTTGATAGACACGTTCTACTCATAAATCACTTTATAATTGGAATTGACTGTAGTAAGCCCAAGGACTGGTTCTATGCACCCTTGCTTTATAATTGAGTTTATTGACCAAATTAAGCTCCAGGACCTGTGCCATGCATCTGCGTTAATAAGCCATATTTACCAGCACTCTACCAGGTTCTACATCAAATCCTACAACAAGCACCTTAAGGAAAAGCCCCCCCCCCAAAAAAAAAAAAAAACACTTTGGAAAGGCAGAACTGTTAACCATCAAAAAAAAAACAAATTGTCCACAAATCTTCTAGAAGACTATGTTATTCTTTGTCTTCTGGAGATTCTGGTTACTTGTGGTAGACTTTCATACTGGCAGTAGAGTCTACAAGAAGGCAGATCTCTGGGAGGTGGGTTAGTGTTGGCTGCTTAAAATTGACCCAAAAAATTGCAACCACAAGTATAGTCCAGTGCAAATGAATCTCAACTGAAAGTTTTGCTTCATTTTCAGGGTGATATTTACACTTTGCAGAGGATCATGCTGGAGGTCATTTCATCAGATATGAACTGTTCATATTCCTCACAAAGAACTCAGCTTAGCTGAAAAGACAAACATTTATCTGCAGAAATATGCTCAGTTAGATCTGTTTGCAAAATCTGAAGTCTCTAATTAGTTGTTTTGGGGATGCATAGTGATCAGTTGTTGGAATTTGCTAGCGAACTCTCACTGCATAGTGAACAGGGCTTTTTTTGTGTTGACTAGGCTGGTTTGGATCTTCTGCAATGGTGTCGAGGGGCTGTCTACAGAGCACAGGCATTTTTTATGTCTTGAATAATTTATCAACAGGGTAACGTTTTTTTTGTTGTTGTTGTTTGTTTGTTTTTTCCAGCAGTGACTTAGTGTGCAGTTTATTTTGATGAAATATTTTATAGTAGTTCCACTTATATAATTGTACAATTTTTATGGTGGCTTAAAAACACATTAGAAGAAAACAACGTTTGGGGGGCAAAGTATAGGCCATGGCATTTAGTCGTTGTTATGTGAATCAATACAAGTACAAACACAAAGAGCGATCACACACAAGTTTTAAGCCTGTTGGTAGTGTTCTTATTAGTGCTCTGGGTTTTCAGAAGGCACTCTATAGATCAACACATGGTTTTATCCTGTTGAAGGAAAAGCCAATTATATTGCCATATATTTCTCTTTTAGATCTATGTGCCTTTTGATTGAAGGTTAATCCAAATCCCACAGAGGCTATTTATCAGTATATTTCTCTAAGCTCTGTAAAGGTCAGTGGGAAAACTGATGGGACTTGGACCCATTTTTAAAATCAGCCTTTTTGTGTCTCTAATCTGGCCTTAAAGTCTGAATTCCAGCAGGGATGTTTAAAAAAAAATTATATGGACCGCAAAGGAGCTAGCGACCTGTCATTGAGTGTGTTTGGACTGCTAAGTAGCTGATTGTTCCTGGTGAATAGCATCCAGCAGTGGTGCACGCTTTGATGCTGAGGTTGTGGCAGCTGTCTATCACAATGCCTCTGATGGGGTGAAAAGATGCCTGACCTCTTCCATTTAGCCTCCATTCCCACTCGAAACAGACATGCAAAGTGCTTTCATGCCGTAGACTGAAAATGCTATTTAATTACACTGCATCAATCTCTGCCTCCTCTCTCTGCACTCAAGCCTGATGTTTACTTCCTCTTTATCTTTCTGCTAGTCAGAGTGAAAGAGTAAGGTGAGAAAAAAATTTAAGAAATGTTCCAGAGCCAAAGATCCACGTAATTAAATTTTTCTGCAGTGTTATACAGTGTGAAAAAAATAGTAGAATTTCCAGCATCAGCTTCTCTTCCACTGTTGAGATGCACCAGAAAACTGACACTATGCAAAATTTATTTGAATTGATAAATGTATCAAGCAAGAGTAATTTCCTTTTACTCCATAGCAATAATGCTGTAGGAAAAGCTAAACATCTAAACCCAGTCCTTTGCCAAGCCTTAATTGTTCATCACTACATTTCCTACAAGTTGAATTCTTATAAATGTGATTCTGCCTGAAGGGTAACTGCCTGAAGGGTTCATATACTTCACAGGAGCAGGTGGAAAAAAAGCTAACTGGCTAACATTTACTGGCTATGGGTCATCAGTGACTAATTCAGCCACAATTAGCCCAAGCTGTGGGTTGCAATGGACAAAATTAGACTCTGGGCAAATGCAGCCAAACAGAAATCCAGTCACTGCTGTCGACGTAGAGCTAGCATCAGACAGTTTACTAGCAGTATTGGCTAGTTTTCTAGCTTAAAGGGCATTATTAATTGCGTAGAAAATATGAATTGTGTAGTAAACCCATAGCAGGTATGCTATCGGTTTGTAAAAAAGAGCACAATTCTGCTATCATGTAGCTAAAACCCATAAGACATAACTCATAACGCATATTTTTAAACTGAATAAAGTTATTGATTTATTGTTACATTTATTCTGTAATAAACAATTAAACCTGGCATCATGTCAATCAATAAATCCAAGAATCAATTAATCAATCAGTTAAACAATTGATAAGGCATTTCATTCTATATCGTACATTTTGGCTCTCTCTCAATCATTGGTGTTTGTCTTCATTATTTCCGCATCATTAAAACAGCCAAAAAAATAAAAAAATACAGTATTCAATGATGGAACTACCAACCACCTGATCATGAATTTAATCACTTTTATTTTGCCAATTCCAATATATTCACTAATATGAGAGTTAACCATGAGATCTGGATGCTTTTCCAGCATTGCATGTGGATCAAACAGTTATTTTCCTTGACCAAACATCATTCTGTCTGAGTGCTCTCAGAACTCTAGCCTACATTTAAGTGGGCATCCATCCTTTTGATTGTTTACTCAGCGGCCCTTTCTAAGTTATTTTGGCCTATTCTGATTACCCCAATGACTCTTGGTATAAATAGTTCACAGAAAAAAGGCCAGATTAATATTTTATGAACATGGAGAACAGGGACTTAGTATCAAAGATGATGGAGGTCTTTCAATGTTGTTGTTGTTTTGTTTTTTTTTCTAACAATTTGGTTATGCGCTAGAAATGTTATGATAATTAAATTTCTAATATATAGCCCCAGAGATGTACAAACATAACATTATGGCAGAAATAGTATGGAATGTACTTGTTTTTGATGTCTGGTAACTTTTAATATGTAATTTGAATTTTCTGTGTTGCCAATGTTTGATTAAGACATTTAAGATGAAGGAAAAAAAAGACAAAACATACTACCTACCCCATCCATCTTGACAAAAGAAAGCTACTCAATTCTTAGCCCTCAGGCCATGAGTGAAAAATGGTCAGCATCTGAGGAGGAAATGCATGGAGGAAATGGAAAATAAACCCATGAGCATTACATTCAGGCCAAACCCAGCAGACCACAGATAACCTGCCTTAGCTGGATTTATGGAGCACTGTAACAACGAAACTAGTTAACTTTCAAGACCTAATATAAAACAAATGTTATATGACTGTCTAATAAAGTACATTCATACAATCATGCATTCATGTTTAAATGTAGAGGGATTGTTAGCTAGTTTTGTTTTGTTTTATTTCAAAGCAAAGGCTCATAAGCAAATGCATTATAGATGCAAATTCTTCCAGATAGAAAGTAATTTACTGTTCTGGCTTTTTATCATCCATTGCATAAAAGAATGAAATAAACACTTTAAAGCTTTATACAAGCATAACAGCATAATTCCTCTTCCAAAGTGTAAGCTAACAGGTTTTTATATTTATTCTTATTATGCTTCAGTGTTAAGTGCCGTAATTCAGGTTTAGCCCGGAACAACTAAATGAAATGAGGAAATCATGATTATGGCAAGTAACAAAAGGGGGATTTTATTTCATTTACTCCTTAAATGCCAGACTTTGGGGGGGGGGGGGGGTGCAATTTTCAAACTAATTTGATTTTGCTTATTGCACTTAAAAGCTTACAAGATTCCCCCATGCTGCTGGCAGCTAGAGCTCTCATTTCCACCGTTTCTGTTTTATTAGGAGATACGGCACCACACACCGCTATAATGCTGCTGTCTCCTGTTCCAGCTCAGCCCAACTAAGGCTGTCTGAGCCCAGTGCTTAATATTTAATATAACACCATGCAGCACTCGTATTTACTCATTTCTCTATTCATATCGTTATGAAAAAAGCAGAATATTGTCTTCTGGACCAACCAGAGTCTAGGAATAATATAGTTTGAATACTGAATCAACTTTGAAATCAAGTACACAATACTTGTTAATATTTATTTTAGAAGCTAGAAAGCAGGACAGAGATGGATGTGCGTTGGTTGTTGTTGTTGCTGTTGTTGCTGTTGTTTTTCGACTAGGACAGTAGTGAGACCAGCGATGTTGTATGGTTTGGAGACAGTTGCACTGAGGAAAAGACAGGAGGAAGAGTTAGAGGTAGCAGAGCTGAAGATGTTGAGGTTCTCTTTGGGAGTGACGAGGATGGATAGGATCAGGAATGAGTACATCAGGGGGACAGCACATGTGAGATGTTTTGGAGACAAAGTTAGAGAGGCCAGGTTGAGATGGTTTGGACATGTTCAGAGGAGGGAGGGTGAATATATCGGTAAAAGGATGCTGAGGTTAGAGCTGCCAGGCAGGAGGCCGAGAGGAAGACCAAAGAGGAGGTTTATGGATGTAGGGAAGGAGGACATGAAGGTAGTCGGTCTGAGAGAAGAGGATGCAGGGGATAGGGCTAGATGGAGGCAGATGATTCGCTGTGGCGACCCCTGAAGGGAACAGCCGAAAGGAAAAGAAGAAGAAGAAGAATAGGGTGTATAGGCATAATCGCCATGTATAGGCATGGCGATTTCAGCATCGATAACATGCATGAAATGATTTGCACCTTGATTTATGTTTCTAATACCATTTATTTCTGCTGTACAAATAAAATAAGCTTCAGTTGCCCTTGGTGGAGTGATGTAATGGCCATAAACGTACTAGTTAATTTACATTCTGTGGACTTATTGCGCCAATAAGTGGGAGACATTTTTATTTTTAATTAGACACTGCCATCTGCTGGTACATTTTCAGTATTCTGATCAGCACTCCGGTCTAGTGACGTTTTAAAAGAAAAACTCCACCCTGAAATACATTAAATGTGTTTACTGAAATATATGTGGTGTCCTTAGCGATTGTGGTGCTAATTTGTTGTTTGGTGCTGTATTTTCGTTACTCCCATGGGAAATTAGAGGTTGTCTGCCACGCTGACGTCACTGGAGGACATTGTTAAAACAGTTACAATGGCATTTAAACTATCTCTGACATAAGAGATAATGGTCAGATTTTTTTTTTCTGTTACCTCTTAAAAAAGAGAAAGAGCTTCTTTCGTCATTCACAATTTTCCATAGACATTTTATATTATATTAATAATAAATCCAGCGTAGTTACAGAAAGCAATGCAGCTATAGGACTAAAGGCTGATACACGGCTCAGCTAGAGATCTACGAGATGACGTGTGATGATGTTGATGGAGGTATTAGCATGGAAGTTGAGTTTGAGCAGAGTGTTCAGATGAGAGGGTTAGAGAGCAGGACAGACTGAAGGATTAAACCTATCACTCTCTTTGGGTAGAGATGAAGCAAAGGCTAATTCCCAATGGCTACGCTATTAGAGGGTATTGTGGGAAATCTAGGAACCCATTACGAAATATAAAACACAAAACATGTTGATGAAATATGTTTAAATGAAAAGTGAACTCTGATGTTGTCTTGGATGTCACTGAAGATCACATGTTAATTATAAAGATTACTATGCATGTCGTTTTCCTTTAAGCCTCATTTGTGCCACAAGATTCATGTCACTTTGCCATATAGAATAAGTACAAGTACAATCAGTGTTAGCTGATTAGCTTCATATCAGTAAACACTGACTATGCATTTAGCATACTCTAGTCAGACAATAGTCTAAATATTTGCCCCACAGCTCCAGGGTCCCTGGTTCAATCCTGAGCTCGGATCATTCTCTTTGTAGAGTTTTTGCATGCGCTTCCCTGCATCAACATGGGTTTCTTCCTTCCTTCACCTCCCAAAAACATGACAGCATGTGAAATGTGTGTGCATGGTGCTCTGTAATGGCCTGGCGCCCCATATAGGCTGTATTCCCCGCACACACCCAGTGTTCCTGGTATAGGCGCCATCTTTACCACAACCCAGGTTACACAGTAAAGACAACAGTGTATACAGGGCATATGAGATATCTATGATGAATATATCAGTGGCTTAAAAGAGTGATTGCATGAAAGTAACTGAGAAGTTAATACCAATAGTGTGAAACATGTATGCAATGTGTAGGGGGAAAAAAGTAGAGGCTGTGATGAGGTCTAACAGCTGGACCTATACACAGTCAATTTAATGTAAGATCTTATCACAAAGTTGCTTAACAGTAAGGTAGATCTAGACTGCTGCCTATGAGCAAGCCATAGGCAGCAATAACAAGAAAAACAGCCTGAGGTGCCATAAGGAAAAAATCTTGAGAGAAAGCAGGCTGAAAAGGAACTGCACAGCATACAGCACTATATCTTTAGGATTTATGAGTATAGGGAGAGCTCTTCCCTTTCAGAAAGTACTCCATATAGGACTCTTTAAAGAAGCTGAGAAGTCTTAACAAACCAAAGAACCCTTGAAGAACCCCCCCCCCCCCCCCTTTTTTTTTCTTTTTTAAATCTACAGTTATTTTAAAATATGACATACTGTGCCTTATTTATTAAGCCATATATTAATACATTTATTTGTAAGGAGCATTTACATAAAAATATGGAATTCATGAATATCTTTCTGGAAAACTTTCCTATCCTAAAAGAGCTCCTGAGTTATGTAAATTTATGTAAAAATTGACTGATCAGCTTCAAATTTTATAACTGGGGATGCTGATTACAATGTCAAGCTTATTTTAATGAGACAAATTTAATGTGAAACCCAGTTGTTTCATATTAATGGCATTAAATTAAAGAAACAGCTTAAACAGACTTCACCATTGATTCTACACGTCTCTTGAACTGTACTGGAGATGAACACCATTCTTCCAAAAGATATTCCTTCAGTTAGTGTTTTGATTATGATGATGAAGATCGCTGTCTAACACATCACTCCAAAATCTTCCATATGTGTTCAATTGCAGTGAAATCTGATCATACATGCTAACTATGTGTAAATTTAAATGTTATAAATTATTGGATATAAATTAGCTGGGTATAAGACCTGTACATTTTGAACCAATCAGACTTTGAAGCAAAGGCAAGTTTTCATACTCGTGTAACATTGGGGTTCCTATAAACCTGTTGTAAAACTGGCTTGAACCATTAAGACCAAAAATATGTCCCAATGTACTTGATACAAGAATATTATGTATTTGTAATCAACAACAATTTCATGAATTATGAGAAAAGCACTACATCCCCCACTTTACTTAAGTGCATGTAAAAGACACATTTGTTTTTAATTAAAAAGCCAAAAACCTTCATGTCCTAACATTGTAATTTGTAAAATGACACCACATTTCAAACTGATATTTTGAACATTGAGAGCTTGTTGTGTTAATACAATAACCACAATATTTCTGTTGTACATTATTACCATTTCATTTAGTCCAATATCCACTACAATAAAATAACAAATATATACAGTATACCTCTTTATATCCATCGTGCCTCTGGTTGGAGTACTGTATATCTCACATGATATCTCTCAAGTGCATGCACTTTGGTCTCTTTTCAACCCTCAGATAAATCTTTTAATGGCACATTGATTAGTTCTTAGCAGAAAATTCAACAAACCCAACATAACACTTCTAGTATGGCTATAAAATATGCCAAATTTATTCTTGGGTGAATCCCAAATTGCTTCTTAATCACTTCTTCACTCTGTGTCCCAGATGGGGCCATTTGGAATTCAGAATTCATTTATACCACTGAAGCGTTGTTAAAACCAGTTATAATTAGCCAACAAAACATAGTGATGTCCTTAACTTGTCACTAACCCTCCCAGTCTCTCATTTACACTATGTCCACTGCTCAGTTTTGTGTGTGTGTGTGTGTGTGTGTGTGTGTGTGTGTGTGTGTGTGTGTGTGTGTGTGTGTGCTGCAACAAGACAGCATAATGAAAAAAATATTACAATTGAGCAGATCCAAAATATGAGTGTACACACACACAGGTTGAAGGCAGATTTAAAGACAGAGATTGAGCATAAAGGTTATTAGAGAATATTTATATCATATCACATTCAAAGAAAGGAAACGCAAACATTTAAATTGATATTATTCACATTTTTCATCATGGCACAGTGGGTAGCATTACTGCCTCACAGATCCAGGGTCACCGATTCGATCCTGGAGTGGGCGGCCAGACCTCATTTCGCGTGGTGGTGTGCACGACATTTTTTTTTTGTAACTTTCCGCGCGGCGCCGCATCTGAAGATGAATGGCCTCTCTATGATCCATCCATGCATCCATATGGAGGAGGACCAACAATAGACTTTTTCTCCAACCCTTCTCAACCAAAGTACTTTTTTAATGTTATGTGTGCAAAGTTTGTTACGCTAAGAATTAAAATACATCGTTTTTTAATAAATAGTTATTTTGATTTGCTTTGTACATACTGTTGAAAGAATAAGGCCAAAGCTGGAAGTTTTCTTTAGGTGGTGTACCATGTTTTCATTTATCAGTGTCTTCAAAAATATACAGTCACTACACTACACCATGAGATGGTGATTAAACCTCATTATTTTTTCTTTATACATAGAGACATTAACATTGATGGGTGGCCACACAGAGTGATCGTTCTGTAATAACTTTCTTCTGTCTCTATACATTAGGAGACATTTGCATTAATGGGCGAACATAATCACCTGATTTTGTAAATGTGAGAAATTACATTTGCAGGAAGCACCCACTTTTTGCTTATGTCTACAGTAATTGCTAACATTTACAAAATGAGCCTACAATAAATAATAAGTCTATTTAATGAAAGTAAAGGTCCATGATTCTTTGCCCTTTTTTCATAGTGTCTTTGGACTAGGGGAGGAAACCGAAGTGAAGTGTATTGACAACAAACATGGTCATGTGTGTCCTCTCTGTGTGCGAGTTCAAGACCTCAAACACAACTATTCCACCTCAGCATTCATGCTTGTAAGCGTTGCTATGGTTGTTCCGACAAACTACTTCTTTTTTCAGCTACTTCCTGTTGGTTTATAGGACGATCACTTCGAGTCGCCCCCTTTCGTTTCAAAGAATATTACAACGGCGAGCGCGTCAAGTATAAACGCCTCGTCCGTTTGTGGAGGTTCGCGCGCAGTCAGCGGAGGCTCGCGGTGCGGAGCCAGGCGAAAGTATAAACAAGGCTTAACAAACACACTGAATTTCCCCAGGTGTGTGTGTGTGTGTGTGTGTGTGTGTGTGCGCGTGTGTGTGTGTGCGTGTGTGTGGTGTCCACTGATAGACTTGCGTAAAATCCATTCCAGGTTGAGTTCCCACATCATGTCCAGTTGTTCGAGGATAGGTGTTGGAGCCACCACAACTTTGACCAGGATAAAGCACTTACTGAAGATAGATGAATGAATGAATGAGGGAGGCACAGTAGCTTAGTGGTTAGCACGCTTGCCTCACACCTCTGGGGTTAGGGGTTATGTATCACCTCTGCCCTGTGCGCATGGAGACTGCATGTTCACCACATGCTTTGGGGGTTTCCTCCGGGTACTTCGGTTTCCTCCCCTAGTCCAAAGACATGTGTTGTAGGCTGAATGGCATTTCCAAATTGTATGTAGTGGGTGTGTGTGTATGTGTATGTGTGATTGTGACCTGCAATGGGTTGGCACCCCGTCCAGGGTGTCCCCCACCCTGTGCCCCGAGTTCCCTGGGATAGACTCCAGGCTCCCCCATGACCCTGTGTAGGATAAACGGTATGTACAATGGATGAATGAATGATGAACGAACAGTGAGAGGTCTGTGAGACCCACTGAAAAAAGTTTTATCATCTTACTCTTATGTGTGTGTAAAGTTTTGCACCCAACTGTACAGTCTTCCATCAGCCAATGACGTTTTGCGGAAACAAGAAACTGCGCAAAAGAGACGCATGAAGTGTGTTCACTCACTAGCACGAATCTCCCGGGTGCGTTTCGTTTACGCGCCGCTTCCTTCGTATTCCTCATACACCTCACACAAAAAGAGCACGCAGCAAATATGCGCTTTGTCTGCGCATAACGGTGCGCTGCTCGGACGCTCTCTAACGCTTTCGAGGAGCGCCTATTAAATGACGTCACAGCATCATGTCGACTGGCGTTGTGCGCCATCTTGACCAGAAATAAAAATCACGGGAGCAATTTTGCTTGCTCCGGTTGTCGCGTCGAAACCAATATTTCCTACGATTGACTCGCGCTGTGTTTCAGCTGCAGTGTAACACGCCAGGACTCGGAGTAAGCGAGCTCGACGCCGGAATCTCCGTAGAAACGAAGCAATGGCAGGTGAGGCAGGATGGGGGAAAGGGGGAAAGAGGGAAAGGGAGGGGGGCGACTCTGTCCAGCACCGCGGCCTACAGTTTTTTCTTTCTTTTTTTTTTTTTTACCCCGCTATAGCTAACCGGTTAGCCTGACAGCTAACTGTTTTGATTAAGCGTCAAATCAAACTGTGTAGCCGCGTTATCTTTTAACTTTACGTTACATTTAAGTCGCCATTTTAGGAAATGAAATTTTCCTAAGCGCCCGTTTTTTTCATCCGTTGTTCCTCCAAGGCTTTATGTGTATGTAGCTAACTGACTGCAATGCTGTGTGTGTGTGTGTGTGTGTGTGTGTGTTTGTGTCTTTGCAGGGGTCGGCGGAGGGAACGACTTCCAGTGGTGTTTCTCGCAGGTGAAAGGAGCTGTCGATGAAGACGTGGCTGAAGGTAAAGCGCGCTCGACTTTTAATAAAACATAATGTAGCTTGTTGGCTAACTGAGCTAGCAAGCTAGCCGTCGCCGCTTTAGCATGGGCTGGGTTAGCGTTAGCATTAGCGTGTCAGGTTGACCTAGCAAAGGAACATCACTCCGTAACGTTCCGCAAACACATACCCTAAACGTCTTCTTATTAATTTTCTAGCCTGCTAGCTAGAGTGTATTTTTCGTTATTTCATACACTTTGTATGTAGTGCCCTCGGATAGTGAACAGGGAGCCGTTTGGGATTTAGCTGTCGTATGTTTAAAGTGCCCCTCAAATCAAAATAGCTGTTTCTGAGATTTCTGTACATGTCCCTTAATGTTATCCACACCAATATGATGGTATGTATATAGGAAAAAGAAGCAAAGTCTTATGTCTCATCCTGTACTAGGCTTGTGTTCGTCCAATTAAATGCGCTCTAGAGTATATGTCCCGCCCTCCAGAGACAGGTCTTGCGCTACACTGGCAGCAAATCTGGTTTGTCGGTGCAATTTTTTGGCTGCATGTCTTCCTGCACACACTTCCCTTTTCCAAGCATCCTTTGGTTAAAAAAAAAAGGTTGGAGAGTTTTCACTTCAAAGAGGGTGGAGTTTGTGCAAGCTTTTGGCTAAAGATATTACCTGTCATGTAGCGTGTAATATAGCTGTTTGTGAATGTAAAAAGTCTGCAAAGTTTCAAAGATCAAAGTGCACAACAAATGGAGTTATTGTCTCCCGAAAGAAAGAACCGATTCTGAACTGCTCGAAGCGAGTCGTCAGTAATTCCAGCCTTGCGTCCTGCTCGAACCTACGTAGGTTTGTAAAAAAAAAAAAAAAATTTTGCATAATGCCCGCCTGTGGTCTTCATTGGCTGCCCGCGAACAACGTCTAATTTGACCCGCCCTCAAACACTGTAGTTGTAGCTGAGGCCTGGAAGAGTTTGGTTCGTGTTGTCGTGTGTCGAGAAGACACTGTTTTCTGCGCTGCGAAAGCAAATCCACTGTGTATGCACTTCCAAAGGATGAGGATGTGAAGAGTCAGTGATTAAAATTCATTTTTACAATGATACCACAGCAGTTTAACTCCAGCCTTTTGTTGTGTTCCCGTCATTTTACTGACGTATCACTTTGTATGCAAGTGCTGAGGAAACCTCCGGAGCTGAAATTCAGATATAATAATGGGCGTATCGTTTCCGACAAGAGCTGTAAGCGGTAGACCAATCACAACAGACTGGGCCATCTGACCAGTCGGAGCAGAGTAGGCTCTCAGAAAGGAGGGGTTTAGAGAGACCGGATCCTTGATCGAACCGTTTCAGACACTATGAGAAACGAGGTGATGCTGCAATGTATATTATGAGAAAATTGAAGTGTTTTTTGACCTTGGATGCATGTAAACCTGTTGCAGGAGACCTCCAAAACAAAATTAGGAGCGTTTTTAAAATGGCATAATAAGGGCACTTGAAACGCTGAGAAACGGCCAGTTCGGATTGGATTAGTTTATCGGGGGTCATAATTATTTAACACGTATCCTCAGTGATAAAACTCTCGCATCCGGACAGCAATAAACCGACCACAGGAGGAGTGAGTCTCTATTGGATTGTTTTCTGCGAAGCCGTATGTTTGAGTCATGTGGTCATGTGATCACGCTCTGTTCACAACATGGCAGTCAAAGAGGTGCTGGAGTAGAGAAGAGATGCTGGCGAGAAATCATTTCAGTTTGAGGTGAACCAAAGTTCTAGCAACAATTTGAAAATACATTAAAACCCTAATCACAAAGTATACGAGACGCACCTATTTTTTTGTTTAGTGACTCAAAGTGTTTAATATCTTGGGGAGGGTCACAGATTCTTCCTACGGGAGTAAATGCGGAAAAGTAGTAGCAGCAGTCAAAGAAAGTCATGGACATGTGCATCCAGACATGCATAGTAATATTGCTTTTAAGTAGACAGACATTATTTGGCATGTCATACCCAAAAAAGTATAATGTATAAAACTAGCTGTGTGCACTTCTTTCCACTATACCATCAATCCTTTTTCTTATTTTTCTTTTTTCTTGTTTGTGTAAAAATAGTAGTAAAATCTCACCATCACATGATACAGCTGATTTGAGAATGAGCGAGGATCTCTCCAGGTGAACGGTGTAGTGTGAGCTTCGTCTGTGAATGCTCCTGTGGCATGTTCATCACTACAGCCACAAAACAACTGATCACATGTGATGCGTCATGTACTGTGAGCGGTTTGGTGAGTGAGATTTTGAGTCATGTATTGTGCAGTCACCATAAGTAAGGATGCACAAGCTGTCACTGGAATTTGCTCATAAGGCAAATGTTCAGAGTAAACTGGTCGAACTTGTCCAGCCAGTCCACATAACATTATTCCAAGTTCAAGGCCCACTGGTTAACACTAATGTTACAAGGTGGACTGTTATTAAAAGGGTGTATTCAATCCCAACCCCTACATGTGGAACAGAAATTGATGCAATTTTGCTCTTATTCTGCTTGCTGGGTGTGTCAGATAAAATGTGCACTGACTCAAGTAGTGACTTGCGTCCATAGGGCTGAGTTTAGGTTCCAGATGTCTCCCTGCTCCATCTATTGGTGCACTAACTGGGGTGCAGTTCATGGGTTTAACTTTGCCTGGTAGTTGACTCCTTGGGATTAAATTGTCGAAATATTGCCTTAAGCCTGAATGACATAAGAGCGTAGAAGCTTGCTTTACTCTGTGTTTATTCCCCATTTCCTACAAACTGCAGAGTGCATTATAGGTTCTCTGCATCCTCCAGGTCACGGGTTCTCAGTCCTCTTGCAGTCCAGGACCTTTTTCAATGAACGTCACTCACTGTATAATTGCTGCACAGATTGATTTATTAACATAAGCTATATATTTAAATAGTAAACACATTGCACAAATATGTACTTATTTATTGCCACCAAAGAGCATCTCCAGTTATTCCCATGTGTACAACCACCATCTGCATCACTTTTCCTAGTTTTATCAAAAATAAGTTAGACACAAGTTGAGTGAGGGTGGGGGACACCGGTGGCTTAGTGGCTAGCAGGCTTGCCTTGGGGGTTGGGGCCTCCACTCTCCACTCTATGCATGTTCTCCCCATGCTTTGGGGGTTTTCTCCAGGTATTCCGGTTTCCTCCCCTAATCCAAAGACATGTGTTGTAGGCATTGTTTATTGGCATTTCCAAGTTGTCCGTAGTGTGTGAATAGGTGTGCAATTGTCCCCTGCGGTGGGTTAGCGTCCCATACAGGATGTGCCCGGAGTCCACTGGGATAGGCTCCTGGCGGCCCGTGACCCTGTGTAGGATAAGTGGTACAGAAAATGGATGGACAAGTAGACTGTATTTGTAGTAGTTTTTATGTTACTGAGCTTTAGATTAAACCATTTAATTTAACTGACCAGGTAGGTTTATAAGGTTTGTAACAACTTCGATAATAGTTGAGCTTAAGCTCCTGTACTGGAAATGTATTATTTAAAAAACAAAACCGCAGATCATGTGACTAGGCTTGATGGATCCCTGGGGGTCTCCATTCCTCGTGTCTACTTTGTTTAGTTACTAACCCACTGCAGTGCCTTCTGGGATATCGGCTGTGATCTCGGTAGTGTATCACCCAGGATCGTTAAACGGCGGGCTGTGAGCAAGTTTCTCCAGCCCTAACTTAACCTCCAACATTTAAAATTATCAATACAATCTGCAACGGTTAGGTTTTGAGTACTGACCTAATGTTTAGTACATGTAGCCCATACTCTTTCATGCTGTAATGTGTGTGTGTGTGTGTGTGTGTGCGTGTGCATGACCTTGCAGAGGGGGGAAAAAAAAAAACACTCAGGTTTTTGGGTGCTGTGGAACAAACGTGATGCATGAGAATATATGTTAGGAGGAACTGATACTGAAAATCTTAGGCATGTCTCTGTCTGCTCTTTAAACAAGATCTGTCTCAGGTTTTGTGCAAAATGTGTCAGGCAGCAGTGGCTTTAAAAAAATAAAAAAACTAATTTTCCAAGTTTTATTATTGTTTTTTTCAAATTGGGTTTGTTTTAATATCATTTCTGATATATTTTTACTGCATTACATCTGCTTTTTTGGCCACATGTTTTCTTTGGCTGATTATCAATTGATGTTCCCTACCCAGTTATATTTGCTCTGTGAGAATTTGGCCCCATATTTCCGGTATTGTGACATCTTTTTCTAATATTTAAATAAAAGAAAACAATTACAAACACTTTTTGGAAGCTGCAGTTTTGATCTTAAAGGTTAATTGAACTGTAAGCTTTAAAAGGAAACCTAATAATTGCTTTTAATAATAATTTATTAAAATTTTTTTCACCATTTTGGTTTAAGTTTTTGTAGACCTTAAATAAAAGTATCATACGGTACAGTTAAATTATTTTATTTAAATGCCACAATACTGTTTTGCTAGCCATTTGTTAGCAAACAAATATTGTGATGTGTATTGTGTATTATAGAAATATCTAGATAGTATCATGATGATATCTTTGTCATGTTGGTAACATGTATCCTACCGTACCATATAGTAAATAGGATGTGGGTTTGAACATGTGGTGAATGGTGGCCTCATCAATGCTAGTAATAATGACTTCTACTTTACACTAAGTCTACACTACACTAATTACACTACATAATGTATGACGCAGAGCTATATGGATTTCCACCGTTGATTTTCGCTTTGATTTGTGACTGTTTTGTAAAATTCATTAATCATTCATTAATCATTTATTACTTATTTAATAATTGTACTAGCATGCCCCCCAAAAAAGTGAAGGTAGCATTGATTAAAGCCAAACAATTTTCCCTTCACAATGTTGCCTCTGTTAATGGTTCCTGAATCGTCCATTTTCTATGGAGTGATGGGTTGGAGTGGCACCAGTTCACTCTTTGTGCTTTAACAGTGTGTAAAAATGCATTAGATGCTTTTATAGTCATTTCAGTGGGCCTTTGTTTTTGCGTGTGTGTTGGTATTGAATTTGCAAAGAAAAGCTCGAAGCATGCATTGTGTACAACTGTGAGGTGAGGCACAAGAGATGCAGGGACAGTGACCTACTCTAATGTCACCCAAAGGACTGAGACGAAAGCCAGTAACACCCTCTTACTCACTTTCAGTAAATGCTTTATCCTGATCAGGGTCACAGTGGATCCAGAGTCTATCCGGGTAATACTGGGCACAAGGCAGGAGAGTTCACTGTGGTGGGATGCCTGTCCATTGCAGGGCAACATTCTCACCTAGGGGCACTTTAGCATAGCCAACGCACATGCCTGAATGTTTTTGGACAGTGGGAGGAAACCGGAGAACCCAGATGAAAAAACCCTGGAGCTGTGAGGCGGCAGTTGTACCGACAGCCAGTAACACCTCAGTTTAATTTTGACTGTTAAGGAAAACTGATCTCTGGGTATACAGAGCTCTCATGTTTTATTAGGCATCTGTTTATTCTTTATATACAGGTGCATCTCAAAAAATTAGAATATTGTGGAAGAGTTAATTTTTTTTTTTCTGTAATTTAATTTCAAAAGTGGATCTTTCATATATTCTAGAGTCATTACATATAAAGTGAAATATTTCCAGCCTTTTTTGTTTTAATCTTGATGATTACGGCTTACAGCTCATGGAAATGAGATGCTGTAAAAATCCAGTATCTGAAAAATATTAGAATAAAGAATTTATAATACAGCAATGTCGACCTGAGAAGAGCTCTAATCAGCTAATTAACTCAAAACACCTTTTTACTCAAAACACCGTTGCTCAGTGGTCCAAAGTCCTCTTTTTCAGATGAAAGTAAATTTTGCATTTCATTTGGAAATCAAGGTCCCAGAGTCTGGAGGAAGAGTGGAGAGGCACAGAGTCCAAGTTGCTTGAAGTCCAGTGTGAAGTTTCCACAGTCAGTGATGATTTGGGGTGCCATGTCATCTGCTGGTGTTGGTCCACCGTGTTTTCTGAAGTCGAGAGTCAATGCAGCGTCTACCAGGAGATTTTAGAGCACTTCATAAAAATATATTTAACACTTCCACGATATTAAAATTTTTGAGATGCACCTGTAATTATTATATAGGTTAATGTTGTTCGTGCTGGTAGTGTCTGCTCTCTGCACCTTGTTTTTGTTTGCAACTGCTGTGTGAAATTTCATCGCAGTGTGTTTGCATGTTCATGCAAGTCAGGGTTGAAAAGACACTGCATCTGTCTTGAAAATTAACAGAGTGAAAAGTTCAGACAGGAACAACAGATTGTTTTTATACCCTGTAAAATTATTTTATTTTATTTTATTTTATTTATTTATTTATTTATTTATTTGTGTAATATGATTCTTATTCCTTAAATTGAGTTGTCTGGTGTTTTTATTTCCCACTTCTCTAGCTAATTAGGTATAGATTAGGAATAAAAAGTCTGTGCATGTAGTCTGTGCTGCTGAAAAATATTTAATTGCTTAAAAATTAAATGAAAGTGAGGTTTTGATGCAAAAGTTGTGCTTCCAGTGTGGTGTGATGGATTACACTGTGAAGTAGTGTTATTTAAACAAGGAGTGGAGGGAAAGTTTTTGAATATGTAAGGAATGTCATTGTACAAGTTCTAACTTAATTTTGAGGGTTTTTTCCCCCCATGTTGTTGTGGAGATATAAACTTCCATATAAGCTGTACATGTAAACTTTACCCGTTTTGTGCATGGGTAATTTGTGTAGTTGTAGTCATGTAGTTGTATTAATTCCCTTTACATACATTGTGTGTGTTCACTCTGTCTCTCCAAAATCTTGAACCTATACAGCCTCACTTCAAAAACACCATGGGATGCACTAACTGTGATGGTCTATGTGCTATGATGGTGATAAGCATTTATTTGCACACAGCAAATGTGTGTGAGAGAGACCTAGGGAGCAAGTGAGCAGTTGAAGATATCGAGGCACGTTAATATGTACACCATACAGCCAAATGATTGTGCACACTGCATCACACCCATATGCGGTATATTCCCCAAACTGTTGCCACAAAGTAGGAAGCACACAGTTGTATGGAATGTTTTTGTATTCTGTAGCATTGCAATTTCCCTTCACTGGAACCAAGAGGCCCAAACTGGTTCCAGCATGACGACGCCCCTGTACACAAAGTGAGCTCCATGAAGACATGGTTTGGCGAAGAAAGACCTTCAGTGTCCTTCACAGAGCCCTGACCTCAACCCCATTGAACACTAATATTAACAGGAATGCCGACTGCACCCCAGGCCTCCTCGACCAATTATCAGTGCCTGACCTTACTAATACTCTTGTGGGTGAATGAACACATCCCCACAGCCACATTCCAAAATCTAGTGGAAAACCTTCCCGGAAGAGTGGAGGTCATTATAACAGCAAAGGGAGACCAAATCTGAAACGAGTTGTTCAAAAAGAACACGATTGTGATTTGTTTGCTGTCCACATACTTTTGGCCATATAGTGTACGTTTGTTGTAGATAGTTTTATTTTGTGTTAAACAGTCTCTTCCCCTCTCCCTGCTGTGGAACAGTAGCAGTCTGCAGCGTGGTGGCTGAATACCTCTGCTCTAGGAAACCGAGCATGATTAAGTTGCAATTGGGAAACTGTCTGAGAGAAATCCTACCGAGCAGAAAACAAACTCTTGACTTGTCTGCTAAGCCGCTGTCGATCGTTTAGATTTGGTGGTCTAAAGACATGTCGTTGGCTGATTGGCGTCTCTAAATTGTCTGTGGTGTGTGAATGTGTGTGTGATTGTGCCCTGAGTCCCCTGGGATAGGCTCCAGGCTCCCCGTGACCCTGTGTACGATGAGCGGTACAGAAACTGGATGGATAGATGGATTTTTATGGTGCACAATGTCTTACTATAGCATGATATTAAAAATATATTTTCTATCCCCAGTGGCAGCTCTAGAAGTATAGTTTTGTAGCGTTTCAGTTATCATGTCACGTAATCTCTGACGATGGCTCTTTTTTGCTAGTACTACTTGCACTTATCTTGCAACTATTTGATGAAGATGTGCAGCTTTAGACTGCATGCTTGTTTTTCTCATGCCTGGAAAAACAGAGGAACTGAGAGAAAGTTCTGTTGGCTTCCTGTCAGACATTATCCAGGAGGTTTTCCCAACATTTTCCGGTTTCCTTTCATGTAGGGTTTGTTCTCCTGTAGGTTAGATCAAGAAGCGTGTGCGCGTGTGTGTGCGTGCGCAAAAACCAACAGCATGAGGTTCAGCAGTGTTGAAATATTCTCTTGCTTCAGTATCTCATAAGGAACAGTTTATATTGCCTTCTGAAGTGTTTGAATAGGTGGAAAATCATTAAACAAACCTTGCTTCAAAATAGTATAGCTTGACTGTTCATGGGTAGTTCTTTAAAAGACTGCAGCTTGAATTTTTAGTACACAGAAGATGAACCATCTCCTCTGAGGCGAATATTTGTACTGTTTTCTGCCAAAATGAAGAGCGTCTATAGGCCTGCAGCTTGCACCGGCTGGTCCGAGCTGTGAGAGGAGCATGCAGATGTACAGGACACTGGAGGAAACCATCTTCTGAGAACCAGCATGCTGAATAGTAGTGTGCCAATAATTAAGTACACAGTATATGGCTATTGTCTTAGGCTTAATTTGGGCACATTAGAAGGTAACATTCTTCCTAAGCAAATGCTTTCTTATAGTTTTGTTCATTTATTATTGTTCGTGAGATTATTATAATATATAATATAATTTTATCCGCTTAAATTAAATAAAAACCAAAATCTAAAAAGATTAAATGCGGCTCAGACATTGTAACAAAACGTGCGTGTTTATTTTAGCACTTCCGTCAGTGAAACAACTCCATATAGCCTTGTTGTGGTGGTGTTGCAATGACAAACAGCCTGAGGGTGCTGTGGGATCCGGCATTGTGATTGACCCGCTAGAGGAGAAGGTGAAGAAGTGTAAGACGGGTAAGACAAGGTGAAACACAGTCGCACGTTTCTCTGACGAATACTTTTATTTATTTCATAAGTGTAGTATAAAACTTTGAAAAAAATACCAGCAGGACTTTGAAAATGTGGTGACTAGAACGGTTCCTGCTGATGTGTACATTTATAAATGTGCATTTATGCCCTCTTTATGACCTCATTGTGGAGATGTTGATATGATAAAGCTTTCTCTATCATTTATGGAAGGAGTCTCCAGTGTCAGTAAGTTTTCTGCTCAGAGAGAATCTTAATGACGTGACAAACTGTTTTCTTAACTTTAAGAGAGACAGAAAAGAGGCTGGTGAGGAAACAACTCTTTATTGATATGATATGTGATGGTGACAGAAGCTAACTTATTTCATGGAAGTTCCAAAACATTAAATGTAACTATAAATTGTTAAAAAGCAAGATTTTGTTCTTTCATAAATTTGTAATCATGGGCAAATTGCTGTGGTATCAGAGCAATAAAATGGTTATTGGATAATAATGAACATCGCAATGGTAACAGTAACTCCACTTTGTGTCTAGGGTTGGGTATTGTTTGGGTTTTTTACGATACCAGTGCCAAATCGATACTTTCAAAGCAGTACCGGTACCTGGACCGATCACGTTTAAAAAAAGAAAAAAAGGCCACAAAACGAAGAGCGTCCTCTGCTTTGTGGGTGAAAGTGCCTGGGCCTGTGAGGGGTGACAACAGCAATAGGAGTGAAGCACATGACTAAGCATAAAGCATCATAGGGTTAATTTCCTAGGGGAAAGAGTCAGTTTTCAAAGAATCAGTTATTCAAAGAGATTTCTACAAACAAGCCGAGCACCTTCAATATACATCACTTAGCCCTGCCCACAATTCACACCTTAAGGTAGACTGACACTATACTGATTAAGCACTATAGACAAAGACTAGCCAATCAACTGTGCTAAACAACAACAGCTATGACTCTAGATTCAGCTAGGGTTTAAGCTACAGTGCATGAAATTACAATCCTACCTTACCAGAAGAGAACAAATTTAAGATGAGACTTAAAGCACACTTAATTAATCTACATGGACAGCAACTAGCCATTATAACCTGATACCATATTACAAATTACATGTTAGCAAAAAATTGATGTGCAATACATGATTTTGCTCCATTAATCAAAAGTTTCTTACCATCAACCAATCGTCTGCCATGTTCTTCGACTTTCCGTGTTGTTCCGACTTGCCGTCACGTGAATTTTCTCAGTCGGGAAATTATTTTTCTGATTATTCTGACACCACATGAATGCAGTATAATTTAACTAGCGATCACGTGCGGTGATGATGCTGCTTACGTCCATTTCGGAGCATCAGGGCAAATATTTCAATCGACAGCTCAGGCATTTGCACCAAAATGAGGCACCGAAATCTGTGTTCTAATTCAGCCCGGTACATACCGGTCATGTAGGTACCATATTGGCACCGGGTTTCAGTACCCACCCCTATTTGTGTCGGTCCTCATCACCCCGCCCCATCGTTGATTGGTAGCGTATGTCTAGCCATGCCCCCTTTTGTCCCCGCTTATAGCCACATGCGATACTATCAACAATCGGAGATAGTTACTGGGCATGATACGACAATGGAGTATTACACTCAATATCACAACCCTAATCTGTATCTGTGCTAGGAACTCAATAACTTTCCTAAAACCTCTGGAAGAGTTGCTTTTCTGACACGTCCTTTAAACCGTCACTTATATTTTATTGTTCTGCGTTTTAAACTCTGCCAATGCTTTGTTTCGGAGGGAGACGGTAGACAAGAACAGTTTGTGTAGTGTCTGTATAATGAAGACGCAGGATATAATAGAATTTTTCTCAAAGCGTCCTTTTATGGAAGTTAAAATGCAGCATTCTTTTCAGTAGTTTGTCCATAAAAATTACTGACATGACTGATTCAGATTGGACTAAAATCCTAGAGATACTCCAGTAATAACTACATTACCCCACCTCTGCTTTTAAAACTCATCCAGACCGAATAGGCCTTAAAACAGCAATACATTAGTTACAGGACATAGTTCTCAATTAATTAAAAAAAAAAAAAAAATACAGCGTACACCATGTCAAACATGACGATAATATTTAATAGCAGTCATTTGTAATCACAAGTACAGTATTATTTTTGGGAAATAATTACTGATGCTCGTGCAGCCCTTTTGACTAACACATGACTGAGCCATGACCTGAAAGGCACTGTGTGTAACTGTTAGCTAATTAGTGATACATATTTCATTCTTAGATACAAGAGATAATGTCTTTTGAAAGCTGAGGATGTCTTGTGTAAACAAATGTCACATGTTCAGCCCACAGTCTCTCCATAATGCACCGATGCCAAGATCTATTTTTGGTTGCCCAACACAAAGACAACATCATCATAGCAGTATTTATTTTAATACAGTACTCTTGTATAAAACCTGCTACGGTCTAGGGAGTTAGTGTGATGTTAAAAGATTTATTAATCTTCATGCAGATCAATCTCTCCGTTTCCTTTTCTCCTGCTTAGCGTCATCGAGTCCATTAGCAAAGCGCTTGTCTGTTTCACTGTACTACACTGCAGATCTCTGTAAGGATAAAAACACGAGGCTGTTGCTCTCTCGTGTGGGATTTCCTCTCGTCTCCCTCTCCTACCTGTCCAATATGGCTTAGTGTCTCTCCTCGAGCTCTCTTTACCTACAGGCTAGCGGTCTAGCTGCTTCTCTCAGGCACGTAAATCTTAAACCCTAACGCTCTGCTGATATCTGCAGCCTTAAAAGCAGCTATCATGGCCACTCGATGTGCTCCACCATGGGTACGTATTGCTTTCTCATCCTCCTACGTCCTCCTAGCAGCGTCCAGCTCAGCCTGCGTTTGAATAGTGGTGTTTTTCTCTCCTTCTTGTGGGGTGCCAGAGAATGATCTAATGTTCAAGCTCTAATTTTATCTCCATGCAGGGATGAGTGATGCAATGCAACACTCAGTCGAGGTAGAGCTGAAATTAGTCTGCGTTTGTCTTTGCCTCAGCATTGTGGTCACCTTCAACGATGATGTTGTTTTTGTGTTGCTGTAATATGTGAGTAATATCTTGAGCACTGCACATTTGTTCCCTCCCTCCTCCTGGATTCTGAGAAAAGTGCTGAAGTGGCACAAGAGGAGGGATCTGGGTTAGTTAATGACTACGCCGCTTTGTTAATTCGCTTAGTCATCAGATTAAACATTCTCATTGAGGAGTGACCACAGCGCCACTAGATCGATCCTGAGTCGCTCTCGGGGCTTTCCGGGGCAGCGGAGACGTTAACGGCCCATTTGTGAACCGTCTCGTCACAGTTTTGCAAGACAAGCGACAGCCGCAGGTACAACAGATATATAATGGCATCTTCTCGTTCTTCAGTATGGGTATGTGTGTGATTCTGCTGCTTCTCGCACAGCCACAAGTCGCACCGTGATTATGCCGAGTCAGTGTTTCGCGAAGATGGATGGATTGTGTAGACGGCATAGCTTCGCTGATTTTTCATCACCGTTCCTATATTAGTGTAGAAACGTTATTCCTCAGCATTGTATACTAATTGCATATCGTTTCAGCAGGGAAAATGATTGAAAAATGGATTAGATTAATTTTTTTTTTAGCAGGTTGTTAGTTCGTTCATTCCTTCATCAGTAACCGATTAATCCTGGTCAGGGTCATGGTGGATCCAGAGACTATCACAGGAACACTAGGCACCAGGTGGGAGAATTCATACCAGTTTAGACACCAGCTCCAGGGTCCCCGGTTCAATCCTGAGTTCAGTTTACAGTCTGTGTGGAGTTTCACATGTTCTCATGTCAGTATGGGTTTCCTGTGGTCCTCCGGCTTTCTCCCACCTCCCAAAAACATGCCGGTAGGCGAAGTGACTATGCTAGGTGTGAATGAGTGTATGAATGGTGTCCCATCCAAGGTGTATTTCCCCTTTCATGCCCCGTGTCTCCATGATAGGCTCCGGATTCTCCATGACCCTGACCAGGATAAAGCACTTACTGAAGATGAATGAACGAATAAAATGTCTCTTAAATGAATGAATGTCTGTTAATTGGGATGCTTCTATTAATCCCTTATATTTACACAACATGGAGTAGTGTGCAGCTTTTAGGTTATGCGTATTAAAGCATGCTGGGAGTGTATTGAGGATGTTTTGGATGAATAAATAACTGATTTTACCAGATTGCTGCTTATACCTTATTTCCAGTGTTGTACAAATTTAAATGAAGGTAGTCATTCATTAAACAATGTGGTGTTTTTTGTTTGTTTTTTTGTTTGTTTGTTGTTTTTTTGGCTTCCAAAAACCTTTCTGTGCATGAAAATCACTGACCACACTCGGATGACTCTCACTGTATCTTTTACTTGGCATTATTTGTTCTGCAAGTATGAATTATGAAGCATTGCTTATATGTAGAAACGCATACAGAGACGGCTCGACGCCTCAATCTCTGCCTTTACAGTACAGCAGATGAATTTCCACCCTGCGTTCCTGCTTCCTCTACTCCTTTTCCCCTCTTCACTCTCGGGAGTGATGTTATACAGGACGATATTGGGTTTGTTAATGACAACGGTGCTTTCATTTCTGTAGTAAAGCTGTTCACTCTCACAGGTGACGACAGCTTTATAGAAATGCCAGAGCAGTCTCGGTTAACCAGGATCATATTATTTGGTTGACTTTCTCAGTGGCTTTTAATGCTCAGAAACCTTGGATATGACTTTTTTTTTTTTTTTTTTCTGTCAGTTCTTGATTGTGAAGTAGTTTCAGAGCAGAAATGTAGTCTGTAGTTGCAGCAAAATTGGTTTACTGGTATGTTTCACCACTGTTTATGCGGTTTGTTTTTTTTCAACATGTGCATTATCATAGCCTCCTCAACTCCTCTTCATTGTTTACCTTGTTGTGCTGAAAGTTACGTTTCAGCTCTGACCTGACCTCTGTTGAACAGAGCTTTTAATCCTCCAGATGTACGAAATGTCACTTGCGTAGCTGCTGCGTGACACGTCAAGTATAACCTCAGCCTTACTGCTGTTTTATTGCCTTCTTCTGGAGTGCAGACTGTTAGCTGATCACTCCAGGCTGCAGAAGCTGTGATCTTGTTAGTCTAAATTAGGAATGTGTCTACATCTAATTTTAATATTTGCATATCTAAGCGTTGAGGAATGTTAACCATTGGGAAGGGGGAATATGGTGTAATCGGGCACAATTGGTTAACAATTACTACTTGGAAATTGCAATTGTACGGTCTTTCACAGTGATGTTTGTTGGTAAATGAGACCTTTTAGCTGTACTCATGTTCGGCACACTTGAATCAAAGAGGGCTTTGGCTGAATGTGCATTGTGATGACATCACATGATGCGTCTTGGCCCAAATCTGCTGAAAATCTGCTGTAATTTTGGTAAATTGCAAGCTCCTCCGAATATTGCAGAGTTTGCTTGATTTTGCGTTAATTTCTGCGATTACAAAATCCTGGAGGGACTGGTGTAAGCACTCGGTGTTAAAGGAACATGTACAGTGGAATGTGGATTCCTGGCGTGTAGCTGCTTGTCTAAAGCAGGCACTGAGTTTAGGATTTGAAGTCTTTCTCCTCCCACTTTAATTGCAGAAACATATTGTGTGTACGTGTGTATATATGTGTATAGATATGTATGTATATGTGTATATATATATATATATATATATATATATATATATATATATATATGTGTGTGTGTGTGTGTGTGTATATATATATATATATATATATATATATATATATGTATATATATATATATATATATATGTGTGTGTGTAGATATATATATATATATATATATATATATATATATATATATATATATATATATATATATATATATATATATAATGTGTGTGTGTGTATATATATGTGTGTGTGTGTGTGTGTGCATATGTATGTGTTTTGAGTTAACATTGAGAACTAAGAAAGGTATTTTAAGTGCTCAGCTATCACTGTTGGTCTAACCATGGGTACAACTGGGTATAACAGCAGCACTGACAGTAATACCAGCTACCAGGCAAATCACAGGCTTATATTAATGTAATCGTTTTAAAATGTGATCATTTCTTTGTCAATAAACTCAACGGGAATTGTATGGCAGCTGCGCCACATCAACAGGTTTTTTAAAAAAAAAAAAGGGTGCAATTTTAAAGCAGCTGTCCGGTGTTTATGAAAATGTCTCTGCAACAGTTAATGTGTAATACATGACTCATTTGGCTTACATATAGGATCCTCTGATGAAAGTTTACTAGAAAATATTATCTTTTCACCTGGTTGACAATGGTTTACAGAGTAGAGCAGTGGAAAGTCTGAGTCAAAGCTTGAATTTAAACTGTAGACTTTATTATTTAAACCCGCTCACTGACTGTGTAACTAAAACTGATGGTCTTTGTATTTTGTGTTTGTTTTGCAGCGGACATTATCTCAACAGTCGAATTTAACTACTCGGGGGAATTACTAGCTACTGGGGATAAAGGAGGAAGAGTTGTCATATTTCAGAGGGAACAAGAGGTAAGCTATGCAAGTTAAAATGTTCAATATGGAAGAAATTTTTTAACAATGGTGCAATTGCTGTCAAGTTGAGTACATAGGTTTTTAAAAAAAATTTTTATAAAGTTGAGTGCTGAAATTGCATTTCTATATTTAGTAGGAAATCCATATATTTTTAGGAGGTGCTAATTGCTGCTGCTTCTCCCCTGCTAGACTTGGCTGAGGTTGATCTCTTAACACTTAATTTTAAAAGCTGTTGTTTTTTTCCTCCTCTTTTTCCATTCTCAGAGTAAAAACCGCACTCTCTCAAGAGGAGAGTACAACGTGTACAGCACTTTCCAGAGTCACGAACCTGAATTTGATTATTTGAAAAGTTTAGAAATTGAGGAGAAAATCAATAAAATCAGATGGCTACCACAACAGAATGCCGCTCACTTCCTGCTCTCCACAAACGGTACGCTGTACTGGTTTAAATGCTTCTTCACCGTTTATTGTTGTGCAAAGTCTATCATGGAAATAATTATTCACCACTTGTGAAGCATGTTAGTACTCTGTGTGTGTCGGCTTCAGATTATTTTGGCATGAAGTTTGGACTTGTACTTAAAGGAATTGATTTTGTGCACCCCACCCCCCCCCCTTCATAAAGATAAAACCATTAAGCTGTGGAAGATCAGTGAAAGGGACAAACGAGCAGAAGGCTACAATCTGAAAGATGAAGACGGGCGTCTCCGAGATCCATTCAGAATCACGACACTAAGGGCAAGTTCTACATGCACAGCCTCAATCTCCCTTCGGTTTCGGCTTCCTCTTGTCTTTGTTTGGAAGCGTAGAAAGATTTGTCAGAAGACAAAAGGCACTGCAAACCATTGCTGTTTAAATGTAAATTAGACCCAGACCTTTCATTTTACTTCCTGTACATAAGTCACAGATAATGGATTGCTGAAGAAGGTACAAAGTTTGTACGTGTGTGGTCATTTAATATACTTGGTTTTACTATATTCTATTTAAAACAACCAAAATCTCCATTTAAACAATGGCTGTATGTTTATATTTATACAGTACACTGTAAGTAAGGCAGTTTCTTTCTTATTTGTGCTGTAAATAATTGTTAGTATATGTTTAGCATCAACCAAGTTTGTTTTTGTTTTATTAAGAAATTAGGCCTTAACCCTCTAATGCATGAATTATTACATTTACATTCAAAAAAAGTTTTATGGATTTATTTTTTTTTTTATTTTTTATTTTTTTTAATTAGTTCAAGTAATAATAATAAAAATAACAACAACGAAAAACTTTTTAGGGGGCATAGGTAAATTGTTGCAGTATGGCAACAGTGTGCAATGGTGGAAAGTATCATAAAGTCAAAAATAACACAATGTATGGGATTACAATTCCAGTTACTGTGTTTTCCAGACTATAAGTTGCAGAGTTTTGTTTTGTTTGTTTGTTTTTTTGCCTGCTAGTAAGCATATAAAAGTTATATCTTCTAGAAAGGAATTACAGTTGTAAAAAATGTGGATGGATTTACTCACCAAAATACATACAAAAATTTGATCCAAACATGTTTTGGGTGAAGTATCTTTTTAATTTTTTCTCTTGAATCTTAGAATATTTACAAAATAAGGTGGATTGGCAAAATGACTGAAATGTGTGAAAAACAGTTTTTCTTACTTTGAATGTGAAAAAATTAAAGTATACTATTAGAGAAGCCTAGTGTCTTTTTTGCTATGTAGGCCTGTCTCAATTCATTAATGTACATACCAGAGTTCCATTATAGCATGTTGTTGCCATATGGCAACAATTACATTTTACCATTTAACAAAATGCTCAACATATATAAACTTGTTTAAATGACAAAATAAATGTTAACCTATCTCAGATAGTGTTTCAAGTAGTTTTGCCTAAATATCGAAAAATGAATCAAATTTTGAGAGCCCTCCACTGATGACCTTCACCATGCCATATGATTGCAGAAAAGGAAGCACTTCCTGTTCCTTTTTTTTTGTCCCTTTTTTCAGCCCCCTTTTTCCAGTTACATAAGAAAATAGTAGTTTTGTATTATGTCACATCCATGATTGAACATCTTTGTAGTTTTTCTGATCCGTACAGTTTATTTTCCAGTCCAGTGAGACATTAACTTGTGCTGCAACTCCTGAGCTGCACAGCAAAATATTTTCTATATATTCAGTATGATAAATAATCAGTAATATTATATTATTAATATATCGAATTAACTTTTCAACCTGCTGTTTTCATGTGATGGATTTTGTCGGAGCTTTGCTCATATTTTTGTGTCCTGACAGGTACCTGTGTTGATGCCTATGGACCTGATGGTGGAGGCGAGCCCACGCAGAATATTCGCAAACGCACACACCTATCACATCAACTCCATTTCAGTAAATAGTGATCATGAAACATACCTTTCTGCAGATGACCTAAGAATAAACCTATGGCACTTAGAAATCACAGATAGAAGTTTTAGTATCCTTTTATCACTTTGCTTGTTTCAGCATGTGATTCTTGAATGTGAATTTATTTTTACAACCAAATGCTCTTAATGAATAATTTTTGGGAAAAGGTGAAGTAATGAATTCAACACTAGTCTCTGTTGCCTGGTGTTTTTTTTGTTTTTTGTTTTTTTTTGGCCATTGTTTTCCTTTACTGCTGCCTTCCTTCAGATATTGTAGATATAAAGCCTGCCAACATGGAGGAGCTGACGGAGGTGATCACGGCTGCCGAGTGCCACCCTCACCAGTGCAACGTGTTTGTCTACAGCAGCAGCAAGGGCACCATTCGCCTGTGTGACATGCGGGCAGCAGCTCTCTGTGATAGACATAGCAAATGTGAGTAGCTCATTATCAGTTATTTCTCTAGAAATTTCTCCACGGGCAGTGGATTCAAGGATACTCGATGGATATGTTGCACCTCATTTCAGATTAACACAGCACTTTATTCTGCATGTAACAGTATGCGAGTCATTTCTGCCACATGTATTTTAAAATAAAAAATGCTGGGTCTATTTTCAAATGAGGTCTGTATTATTTCTGGAATGGAGATGACAAACTTTCCATTCAAAATCCTTAAGGACAAAATGTGTCCTCTGATACTGTCTACCCCTTTTTGGACTGGAGTCTTTCCTCAGAGGGACATTAAAAGCCATGGCCCACTTTTGAAGTGATATCCCCCCCCCCTGTTTAATGTCAGCAAGTCTGTTGCATAATCACTAGCTCATATAATTTCATCTGTTGTGTTCACTGTGGATTAGTGAAACACAAATGCTTATTTCTGCAGCCTTAGATTCAGTGGAAATGTATAGCCATGCCATAAAATATTGGTATATTTATTTCCCCAGTGTGTTATCTATACAATTTGAAGCATCAATGCATTAAAATGAATTTACAAGACATAACAAAGTATTGGATAATATTCGGTCCTTAAAGAAAGAGAATTTTTTTTGGATTTTATCTGAATACATGTCGATATGTAAGGCTACAAAAAGTAGCTGCCAGACTCTACTGTCAGTTACCGAAGCCCTGAGCTAATTCTACATCTTGGCAAACAATTCTTAACAGGCCAAGAATAAATATATGTAAATATCAATACCTTTTGTCGTACACATACAACTAGACTCAGTGTGTAGTTCCCCATCAAGTGATGTTAAATATTAATACAAAATATATATATATAAAGCTGGCCAACTATGTCTGATTTCATCACTGGAAATGTACAACCATTTGGCACGTTTTTGAGGAACAGGGAGTCACCTGCTTTGTCCTAGTTTGAGCCGGAATATATGCTGCCTTGTTCAAACATGACTAATGTTGTCTTGCAAAACACAGAGACAAAAGCTCTCAACTTGAGGGAAATAAAGGGACTCCTCATTCTCACTACAGATGCGTGGACTTCTCATGTATGTAGATTGTCTGAGAAGGCACATACAGTTGATTAAAATTTTGAGAGGAATTATTGTGTTGCAGACTGCTAGAAATGCTATGCAGTTACAAAAGGTACAGGTTTTATACAAGCCGACACATGGCATAATGACAGAAACTGAAAATAGTTCAAGGGAAAATGACTAATTATTGATTCTTGATAAATGCGCCAATGCCAGTCAAGCCTACAGTGCTGTGAAAAAGTATTTGCCACACCCTGATTTCTTCTGTTTTTCTGTATCTCATACTAAATAGTTGTATATCTTCAAACGAAATACAACATAAAACAAAGGCAACCTGAATAAACGCACAATAGTTTTTATTTATTTTTATTGACGCAAAAAACGTTATCCAACACCTATCACCAATGTGAAAAACTAATTACCCCCTTAAACTTAAAATCTGTCTGCCACCTTTAGTAGCAATAACTGCAACCAAACACTTCAGATAACTGGAGAGGAGTCTTTCACTTACTTCTAGGACTAGGATTTACTCCTGTGCTTTGGATCGTTGTCTTGCTGCATAATCACAATCCACCATTCGATGAAGACTTCAAGTGCAGAAATATAGAGGCCATACCACAAGATGCAAACCACTCATGAGCTGTAAGAATCAGAAAGCCAGATTGGAATTCGCAAAGAAATACAGAGATGAGCCACAAAAGTTCTGGAACCAAGATTAACCTCTACCGAAGTGATGGAAAGGCCAAAGTGTGGAGAAAGAAAGAATCTGCTCATGATCCAAAACATACACGCTCCTCTGTAAATAGTGTCATGGCTGCTTTTGGAACAGGCTCACAACACAAAAAGACAAAACAAAAGAAAAATGCAACAGTTTGGTGATGTCAATGAGTTGCAGGCTTGATGCAAGTTATTGCAAGTAAGGGATATACAACCAAACATTATGTGTTGGTCTAAGAGTAAATATCTGTTCCATTACATTTGCTTGCCTAAAACTTGGGTGATCAGCCACAAAAGGTGCCATGTTCTAAGTTGTTCACATCTAGAAGTAAATATCAGGAAATTAAATCTGGAATTCTGATCTATCATCTCATAATCTTTTGATCTCAAACCCGAATGTACTCGGTGTATAGCAAAAACAATAGAATACATATGTTTATGAATACATATGTTTATTATATGTTACATTTTATTATTATGTTATATATTGTATAGAAAAAGTCATCTGGATATAGAACAAGTAGCCGAAATTATAGCTACATTTAAATTTGGTTTAAATACCAAATGAAACCTTTTTGTTTTGTGAGTCAATAAGGCAACTATAAATTAAAAAAATAAATAGTCCAGACACCAAAATCTTGTCTAAGGTGCCCAGCTAATGATTTGTCCACTCATGCTATCATAAATGGTCATGTTTTCCACTGATAAATGGTAAATAAATAAGTGGTTCTTTATAATTTGGTATTCATATACAGTTGGCCACCATTAACAACCAACCTGGCTGCTACGTGTCTCAGATTACTGTGCAAGAGATATAACCTTTAAACTAACATTTAATGACCTATTTGCAGTGGGGTGCCATAACCTATTGGTGAGAATCATAACAGAGTTCAACAATGCTGAGATATTATTGGTAGTAACTGGTCTTGGAGCTAGTCAACTAATTAACAGTCCTTCCTGAGAAGTGAATGTGTTGGAGCTTGGAAAACACTAAAATGTGCAGGACCATGAGTATTCCAGGACCAGGGTTTAGAACCTGTTCTGTAACACTAGGGTAAAAGCTAGGGTAGATCTTTTTCATGTATATGAGTCCCAGTTATTCTCCACAAAAATAATGCAGAGTCAACCAGACTGACCGCTAAACGGTTTCCTTTGCATGATCGTGTGTGAAACATGAGGCATAAAGCTTTGCTAATGGTGCCAAGACATGTATTGTACTCTTCGTAAGAACTGCTCTGACTACTACAGGATTTTGTAATGTGTCATTTAACAATTTCATTTCCCACACTGCAGTGTGGCTACAGACATTCAAATACATGTTCGCTGTTCATTTCCTAACCAGTAACTTTCACATGCAGTAAACTCTGCCAGAGAAAATACCAATACAAAGAGAACCAAAAGTTTGTATACATGGAACCAAAACCTCGTTTGATCATTTATTTCCTGGTTTAAAGTAAGAGTAGGTTTGACGTGTCTGGTACGCTAACACTAGTTGCTGATCTACAACAGCACATAATAAAGTACGTACAGAAGTACACATTAAAATTAACACGGGTAGTAAACAGTCAATGTGTCCTCACAGACACAAATAAAACTCTCAACATTTCCAAACTATTAAGTGTTTTTCCCCTTTTTTATTTACAGTTCAGCTTTATCTTTTTTTTTTTCCACCACAGTTTTTGAAGAACCTGAGGATCCGAGCAGCCGGTCGTTTTTTTCAGAAATCATCTCCTCTATATCTGATGTCAAGTTCAGCCACAGCGGTCGATACATGATGACCCGAGACTATCTCTCTGTGAAGGTGTGGGACTTAAACATGGAAAACCGGCCGGTAGAGACCTACCAGGTACTGTCCCGAGTCTTCTTAATGCTGTAGACAGAAAGTCTGCCTCCACGTTTGCTCCACAAGCTCATTTTTGGGTTCTGTGAGAGTTAGTGGTTCCTTAAAATGAAAGAGTACTTTTCATGACTTTGGTTGTACTTGCTCCTCCTTTCACTAGTCATGAATCATTAGCGCAGAAGTTCGCAATCAAACTAGCAGCTAACAGCGATATATAGACAATATCAGACTTCTAGCACTCACTGTGTTGTCATGTGATATTAAAAGATAGGAGTAAAAGATATGCTGGCCCTTTAAGAGTTGCAGCTTTCTGATTATGTCATCAATGTTAGACCAGCTTCAGTCTGCTTGCCTGGGAAGTTAGCAGTCTCATGTTGTGGTGCTTCAGCGTGGTGATTGACTTCAGCATTACTGATAAACTGACTAAACAAAATAGTTGTAAGCATTGGTATTGTATCTAATCATTTCTCATTTAATCACCATCTAGTAATGTTATGATCATCTGTCATTTTGTTGGATGCTAATTAACTGATTAAATTGCAAGCAGAGTGACACCAGTCAGTGCCCAATTAATTGAGAGATGAGCTGAGAAAATGCCTAGAAAGTGCTTGAAAGTTTGTGAATCCTTTAGAATTTTCTACATATCTGCATAAATATGACCTAAAACATCATCAGATTTTCACAGTCCTAAAAGTAGATAGAGAACCCAGTTAAGGAAAATTATCCAACTGGGTTCCCTTTGTCTACTTTTAGGACTTGTGTGAAAATCTGATGATGTTTTAGGTCATATTTATGCAGATATATACAGTGCCTATAGAAAATCATCATACCCTGTCAAAATCCTTACTTTTTGTCACATTACACCCTGGAAATTAAAATAAATTAAATCTAACTTTTGCCAGCTGTATTTACACATTATAACCATTTAATTATATATTAAATTTTATTATATATTTAATAATTTAATTAGTGAAATACCTGGTTTGGATAAGTGATCAGCCCCTTAGAGTAAGCATTACAAACTTGCTCAGGTAGAACCAGTCACTTGCCAGATCACACACCATGCCAATTGCCCCCCACCTGACATCAATTGCAGTGGTTTTGATTACTTCATAAGAAAACCGGCTGTTTGATGATTCCATTACTAGTAGTGCACAGCAACACAAAGAATACACCATGGTTGGAAAAGTGCTTTCAAAAGGGCTCCGGGACAAAGTTTTTGAAGGCTTTTTTAACTATCTGTCTGAGTACCGTTCAGAGCATTATTAAGAAGTGGCAAGTGTATGACGCCACCAACACCTTGCCTAGATTGGACCATCCAGGAAGATATAGATCAGGGAAGCTACCAAGAGGCCATTGGCAACTTTGAAGGACTTACAAGTCCTTATGGCAGAGATTAGTCGGTCTGTGCATGTGACTACAATCTCTCAAGCTTTACATGAAGCTGGCCTGTATGCCAAGGTGGCAAGAAAGAAGCCTCTTCTGAAAAAGCTTTGCAAAAAAACACTTGGAAGATTCTAATGTCATGTGGCAAAAGGTTTTATGGTCAGATGAGACCGATTGAACTTTTTGGATTTAACTGCAAGCATTATGAAAAAACACAACCAAACACAGCACACCACCCAAAACACACCATACCTACTGTGAAGCATGGTGGTGGAAACATTATGTTGTGGGGTGTTTCTCTTCAGCGGTGACTGGGCAGTTGGTCAGGATTGAAGATACAATGGATCCTGCCAAATACACCCAAATTCTTGAGGAAAACCTGCAACCCTCTGCTAGACAGCTGAAGATGGGCAGGTGGTTCATCTTCCAGTACGACATCGACCCTGAACACACCACCAAAAAAAACTACACAGTGGCTTAAGGATAGGAAGGTGAATGTCCTTGAGTTGCCAAGTCAGAGCCCTGACCTAAATCCAATTGAAAATCTGTGGATGGACTTGAAGACAGCAGTCAATCGCTGCTCACCACAAAATGTGACTGAACTCAAACAATTCTGCAAGGAAGACTGGGCAAATATTCCCCACTCTAGGTGCGCAAAGCTAATAGAGACATATCCAAACAGACTGAAGGCTGTAATTAAAGCAAAAGGTGGCTCTATGAAGTATTAATCACTGATCACTTTTCCAACTCTGTTATTCTAGTTTTCTTTTCTCTTTTTTCTTTCTTTTTTTTTTTTTTTAAACGTTTCCGAACTGTTGCCTATTTACATTACTTGAATGTTGTAAGGCAGAATGTGTAAATAAAGTTGGAACAATGGATTTTGATTTCAGGCTGCAAGACAAAAAGTGACTATTTCAAAGGGGTATGATACTTTTCTATAGGCACTGTAGAAAATGATAAAGGGTTCACAAACTTTCAAGCACCACTGTATGTATCTGGAGCATGCTATCCAAAGTCCTAATTCCTTTTTCTTTCTGTTTAATCTTTTGTTTTTGACATTTGATTGTCTTCAGTGATTACGTTATTAGAGCTGTGGCATTGCTTGTGAAGGTGAAAGAATATAACGGTATTAGCTGAGACATTTATTTGCAAACCTTACATATTCTGAAAATGTGTGCCCCCCTTTGGCCATGTAGTCCACCACTAATTCATTCATTCATTTTTAAACGTCGTGGCAACAAGATTTTTGTTAATACTTGTCTGAAGTTGATGTATTTTACTGAATAATGGGCCGTATTTCATCCTTTAAACCAGTGTCGTGAAACACATAATGCCATAGTACTTGCCTTGACTTGCTACTAGATGTGCTTAAATAGTGTATCAGTGTTACGAGACACGACATGGCCATCCTCCTGTTAAATTTTTGCCATTATATTTACAGGTACATGAATACCTACGTAGCAAGTTGTGCTCATTGTATGAGAACGACTGCATTTTTGACAAGTTCGAGTGCTGCTGGAATGGATCAGACAGGTACGGAAACTGTTACACTGTATTCCAAACTTTGTCACTGAATTTTCTGCTGCTGGTTTATTGTTTATAATGAAATGCTTAGAGTCTTGAACCTATAGGTGTCATAATAAATGTTACATAATGTACGTTATAATGAATAATATTAATGTAAATGAGTCCTGCGTTTACTTTCTCTTGCAGTGCCATCATGACAGGCTCGTACAACAACTTCTTCAGAATGTTCGACAGGAACACGCGGCGTGACCTCACACTGGAGGCCTCGCGCGAGAACAGCAAACCCCGGGCCATGCTCAAACCTCGCCGAGTGTGCACTGGTGGCAAGAGGAAGAAGGACGAGATCAGCGTGGACAGCCTGGACTTCAACAAGAAGATCCTGCACACGGCTTGGCATCCTAAAGAGAATGTCATAGCTGTGGCCGCCACCAACAATCTGTATATATTCCAGGACAAAATAAACTAATGAGAGTGAGTATGGGGGATGGGAAATGTGAGAGAGAGTGAGAATTGAAATAAATATCCCTACCTTATCCCCCCGGCACAGAACAGAGGACGCGCAAAAAATCTTGTACTTTCCATAGTCTAGTTCTTAAAGTCAGTAAGACAAGCTACAGCCTTGTTGCTCCTCTAAGCGCAAGATTGACCCACTCATTGAATTTACACAGGGAAATTTTATGATCGCCCTCCAAAACCCTACCCATCTAAAAACCAGGAGAAGGCCAACACTCATCCTCAACACCACCGAGCAGAAATAAAACGCAGAGGCCAAATCGACTTTTCAGCAGTCACAAGCGTGTTTTTTTTTTTTTCTTTTTATTCTAGTCTGAGCCTTCATTTGTTCTATTTGTCAACCCAGATTGTGGAGCACACCGAGAGGACAGTGCATATCCATCACAGTCAGAACCGCGCATATGTCTCTGTCACCTGGAAATCTCCAGAAACATGACATTTTTGCTTGTTGATGTTTGTCAACATTCCTCCCCCCTGGCCTTAATCACAGGCCTTGGTGTTTTATCTTTTAAGCACTTAATACAGGTCTCCTTTTTGGTCAGTGGACAAATTTTTTTCTTTCCTTTTTTTTTTTGGTTAGCTCCATAGTAACATCTACTCACTGACTGTCTATATATAACTGCACCATCTGGTGTCAAACCACTTAATAAAAGTAACAAAACTACAAAGATACAAAGAGAAAGCATTTTTTACATTATGAGCAGGTATGTATGGGGTTTTTATGTTCTGTATTTGCATGTTATGTGGATTCGGAGCACCAGTGATGAAATGTGAAGTCATCCTGCTGATCTCTAGCCAGCTGCTAAAAGGTGAAGTTCACCTGCACATCAGTTTTTCAGCAGCTTTGTTAGTCATTCCTTTTAAATTAGTTGTTCACTGTTTCAATATAACCTTTTATTGGAAATTACAGCAACTTTCTTTGCAGTCAGGATGTAGTGGGGGGAAACTACTTAATTGATTGCGACAAAATACTGATCTCCAGGTGGAAACGCATCAGTAAGCAGCTGGTTAGGAAGAGATTTTCAGTATAGGACTACTTGAAGCTACAGTTGCACTGTACAACGAAGGACATTCGGCCATTTTAAATGTCAGTATTGCTGTTTGCTCTCCGAACGTCCGGCTTTGTCAAATATGACTCAAGTTGTTTTCTTTTCTTTTTTTTTTTCCTTTTTTTTTTTTTTGAAAAAGGGACACTGCAGCCTTAAATCTCTGTATGACTATAGAGGGGAATCCCATAATGATTCTCCATAGTAACCATAAATATTAAATGGTATCATTAATGCCACTCCCCGCCTTTACCCAGAATATTTTCCCCATTCAAATACACCTACCCCACCTCAACGCATTAAGTCACTCCATCCTCCTGTATGTTTGCTGCTACAGTACATGTGGCTTTGTGTCTGGACACTAATGACAACAACTTATGGGAAATAAAGTATACTTTCTGGAATTTGGTCCATCGAAGCAGAATCTAGTGCCTGGGAAGAAAAAAAAAAAACCCTAGATTTTCCTCCAGTCAGTAAAACTTTTAGTGGCCAATGTGCTGATTTGCTGATCTTGGTATTCATGCACAAATGTGATGTAAACAGAAAAATGTAATATCTGTGCATTTAATCTTTTAGCCAGCTCATGTCAGGACATGGGATTAACTGAGATGAGCTTCACGGTTTGCACGCTGCTCGATTTCCCCAGGCGGCGTTAAAACGTGATGGAACATCACAAAAACAACTTGACGGTTCAAGTACAAAGTTGTACAGTTGATTTGTTCCCAAATTTATAGTCACAGACAGGTCAAAGGGCATCCTCTCTCTGGCCTTGTTCCTTGTTAAATAATAATGCTAACATTGTGGAAGTGTACACTTGTTTGATTATTTTTGACCAAAGTTAAATAAATTTTAATTGTGTTTACCTGAGTATGGGACACTGCTCGACACTTATTTGGCCTATCTTGAAGGCTAACTTTTTATTTTTATTATTTAAAAAAAAAAATATATATATATATATATATATATAATAGTAAAGATGACACAAATTAGACTGATAACATAGATTTATTGGTTTTCACTTAAAATACAAAACCATGGAACGTGCACATAGACTTAATATTTCTACACGTTACACAACATTCACTAAATTACTAGATTTCCCTTTTTCTCCTTGCCTTATTCCAATGAAAATCATCATAGCAGCTAAGGTGCTCTTGCAACTTTGAATCTTAAGGTTCAGATCTGCACATTTCTATATTTCAATTGGAGTAAATAAGGAAATGACTTTGTTTCTTTTGCACAGGACATGCATGTGTTTTTGAATGTAATATGAATTGTTCTACATTGAGCTACCAGATTATCGGGTACACCTAATGTGGCTCTTTTGGCCTTCAGAAACTTCCTGATTGCTGGGTGCATCTCTCAAAGGCTACTAAAGCACTCCTATGTTCTGGAACACTGGAATGATACTTGTCTCATGGTGCAGTTTCTATCCAAGTGTGGATATACAGCAGGAAAGCAATGAGCCGGGCCAGTATGCCATGCTGTTCCCACGTTCATCAATTCCCACACCATCCCACTGCCACCACTGTACACACCAAACACTTGATCCTGTTGTCAGCGTGGATACCTGATCTGATAACTCTCTGTATATAACGGAATATAAACAGTCACACTGTTTATTGTGGATAAACCAAAGTGTTCTGTGTTTGGTACCTGCGTAATTTTACCCAGAATACATTTGGGTCTGGCCAGTGAACGAGGCATTTGTTTCTCTTGCAAGATGCTTACCTGAGTTACATATCACAGCAACGAACAAAAAAAACCAAAAAAAAAAAAAATCACACGTCAAGAGAATTTTGTAAAGACTGAAATCCGACTCATAAGCTACTATTAGTCTTTTATTTAGATACAGAACTACAGCTCTGTGTATGCTCTGTTTTAATGAGTCTTCATGCAATTTCAGACTTATTTCAAAGTGAGCCTGATTCATTCAAACCTCCATGTGGATCAGTAAAATCCTAGATGTGGCACCTTTAATACACACAGTGCTGATTACCCTAAATAATCATATCATATGATCTTGCAATAAATATTATCACTTTACACTTTTCAAAGAACATCAACTTCAGGATTTGGGTGCTTTAACGTATGTAGTCCATTTGAATTGAACCCTGGTGCATCTTTACACAATAATCATACACAGGGTGTGGACCAAAACAAGTCATCTGAGAATATCTGAGTTATGTGGTTTCTGTGATTCCTGTGTGATTCCACGCAAACTCCAGTGCAGTTCAATTGCAGGAAGTGAATAAAATGTAGTGTATTTTGGGTTGTGGGCAGCTTTTCTTCATACCCTACATGTAGTATTTTTCAATTCCAGCATTGGTCTGTCTTTCGCTTCCTTATATCTACATTTCACATGACTGATATTTCTTTTAAACAGATTCTCTATATGTCTGCACTGGAAATTATCAGATGAAGGTGGAGCACAGATAACACTACTCAGCCACTGGCTGCAAATCTAAAATGGTCTCCCAGTGCAGGCTGGATTGTAAAAGCAGAGTGCGAGCCAGAGGAATACACGAGAGGAAAGGAAGGCAGTGTAGCACAGCACACAGCCTGCTAGTGGAAACGGCTCAAGCGTTCCTGGCCTATTTGGATCTACTGAAACATCGATTCAGGACTAGACAAAGCAGGGGAGAGGGTGAGGGTGCAGCTGCGAGATCAGAGACCCAGGTTCTCCCTCAGAACGTGCTGGAGGAGGTAGTGATACGCCTTCCGATGTACACACTGAAAGAAATAGGGAGAAGACCAACAACAACAAAAAATCAGTTAGGCATGTATATTCACAGCTATAGATTCTATAGCTTCATACATATTTAATAATTCTATCTATAGGGACTTAAGTATTAAGGGTCATTTTTATCATTTCACACCTGACTAGTGACTAGCTCTGAGTTACTGTGACATCAGGATGTGGGGGAGAATGTTTCAGCTTAGTTTTCTAATAATTAATCATGAATCTCGCCCGTGTCTGCTACCTGGGTTTAAAAATTCAATCTGGCATTAAGCCATGTAGAGCATCCTAATAATTTGTTGGCCACTGAGGTAGGTTTAGCACCAATATTCTAAGTTCACCTTCCATATTTTTATTAACTATCTGGAGACATTTTACTCATCACTAATTTCATACTTATTCCAAACATGGATAAATTCTTTAATGAGCAGCACCAGTTAAGTGAAAGCTCAAGTGTGCTGTCCAGTCCTATCTTATCCTTGTCCAATTAACTAGGCTAAAAACGCTAGGCTAATAACTAACTCAATTAATTTAACTTGAGTATGACAAGCTAATTATGTTCATTACTACTGATTGGAAAATAAGTGAGTACTTTGAATCCTGGGGAGAAACGACTTTATGTAGGTGCAGCCTTTATCTTCTCCTGATAATATCTTTGGCAATAAAGCATCTTATTTATGCCCTCAACAAAAGGCAGAAAGTATCAATTCAGCTATGAGCTGTGGTGTTATCCGGACAAATAACCATTACCTAAAGTCTCTGTGGTAGAGTCATTATGTTTGCGGGTTGTCTACCTGAGATTCTCATTAGAGCGATGTCTCCTTGTAATCAGCAGATGAGCTGATTAGATTTTGAAGGCAAGCCAGCTGAGGCAGTGTGATGCTCTGGGCAATGTTCTGCTGGGAAACTTAGGGTCCTGGAATTCATGTGGATGTTACTTTGACATGTACCACCTACCTAAACATTGTAGCAGACCAAGGACACCCCTTCATGGCAATGGTCTTCCCTAATGGCAGTGGCTTCTTTCAGCAGGATAATGCGCCCTGCCACACTGCAAAAATTGTTCAGGAATGGTTTGAGGAACATAAAGAGTTCAAAGTGTTGACTTGGCCTCCAAATTCCCCAGATCTCAATCTGATCGAGCATCTCTGGGATGTGCTGGACAAATAAGTCTGATCAGTGGAGGCCTCAACTCACAACTTACAGGACTTAAAGGATCTGCTGCGAACATCTTGGTGCCAGATACCGCAACACACCTTCAGAGATCTTGTGGAGTCCATGCCTCGATTGGACAGAGCTGTTTTTGCAGCACAAGGGGGACCTCCACAATATTAGGCAGATGGTTTTAATGTTATGGCTGATTGGTGTAAATTAGTAACAAGGATGACTAGATTTGTTGGTGGCAGAAGTATGCCGTCGACACCGTTGTATCGAGCTCTGTTTGCTCAGTGGAGTGTTTAAAGGCGAGGTGACTGTGTATTGTGCTCGCATTAATGTGTTAGTTTTTGTGTGGCACTGTACTGTATTTTTACTCAGTGTTTTCACTTTTTATCCCTTCATTCCTGATTCTGGAAGACTAGTCTAGCACCTATCCAAGCTAATTAATATGTCTAGTGAAAGTAGTTTCCACCAACATCCAGACCGCATCCTCATTCCACTTGCTGTATAGTGTAGCAAGTGTTGGGATTCGGAAGAGACTAGCACACACCATAGACAAATGTATATAAACCAACTGGAGTCATCTTTTGGGAAAGTTAGTAGGAAGTACAGATTTCTTCCTTTTGTTGGTAGAGGAGTGATAGTCGGGATACATAATCTGTTTTTCCTGGGCAAACAAGCTAGTGATTTGTCGTCCTCGCTAATCCAATATTTGTATATCTTTCTAAAAGTTAAATAGTGATTTATAGCTTGTATTACCAACACCAAGGAGAGATGTAGATTTAGCAGCACTAAGTGGCATGTGAGCAGAGGATTCAGATTGAATGCTTGCGAGTTAATCACCGGAGAACCTCTGTGGCTTACTGATCTTGATGTCCTAGAGGCCCACTGAATAAACTCGCATGCCTGTTAATACTGTACTGCCGTGTCATGCTAAAAGCAAGCCAGTGTTGCATTCCGAAATGTTCACAGCTGACCGTACTGAAGACATGGTCAAAACAGCTCAGTCACTCACCAGGCACTGGGTACAAGTTAATATTATACTGCAGTGACAAACACAAAACAGTGGACATTACATAGTTCAAAAGGGGCTGAGACTGCTTGGATAAAGGGCACAAAACAGTAGTCGCAGAAGGGTTTTTATAGCTTGGGAGATATAAATGTGAAATTAGGTTATGAATGACCGTGCCAACTGGATAGTATTAGCAATGAATTTTGTCAAGACGCATATTGGAGCCCTAAGTACCCTATACAGTCATTCTCTATACTGTGTGTATGTATGTATGTGTGTATATATATATATATATAGTACGGTGCAAAGGTTTTGGCACATGCAAAGAAATGCTGTAGAGCGAAGATGCCTTCAAACTAATGAAATTAAATGTTTTTTACATTTTTAAAAAAAAAATACCATAAAGAGCAGTAAACAGTAGTAAATGAAACAAAGTCAATATTTGGTGTGACAAAAAAATAAAAATAGTAGTCTCCGGTACAATTCGTGCCACAGTTCTTCTGGAGACTGACTTTTGCACTTGCTTCTTATTTTTGCAGCAAAACCCAGCAGCCTTCATTGTGTTTTTTGTCTGAAAAGTGGTCTCTTATGTAATATGCTGCTTTCTTTAATGACATACAAACATTTTTCTGTAACATTTAATTTTGTGCTAGAAAACTAATGTTTGGGAATCTAAAATGTTTTTTGTACTGACTTGATAATATAGAAGTCATAAAATAAAAAATCTATAACAAAGTTTGTACTAAAAAAATAGGGTGCCTAAAACTTTTGCACAGTATTATATAATGACATGGCCAGCATATTGGTATCCTCTCTGTACTGTAAATGTCTATAGATGTAAACATATTCCCAAAAATGCACTTCTATCGAAAACCCAAAAGCCACTGCAGAACATTTTTCTGAAAACAAACAAAAAATAAACCATCTGAAATTTCTGATAGTATAAGTGTGGTATTTATAGAAGAACCATATTAGTCAGACTTTTTTTCAGATTTTAAGTTAGTAAAGCTATAGAGAATGCAGGAATTTATAAGAATGTTAGGAAAACTAGAGAACACAAGTATATCCCGCTAATTTCTTGTTACCTTCTAAACATGGACATGGAGACGGGTGAAGGAAAAACTAGAGCTTTTGTTATGCTGTAGGGAGCATTAATTTTTTTCTGTCCAATTGTCGACATAGATGGCGGGTCATTGCAAATCAGTATGAAGTTCTGACTGATCACCTTTATCATGTGATAAAACTTTGCTATCCTGATGGGAGTGGTCTCTTCCAGGATGACTCCGCCCCCATCCACAGGGCACGAGGGCTCACTGAATGGTTTAATGAAGATGAAAATGATGTAAGTCATATGCTCTGGCTTACACACTCACCAGATCACAACTGAACTGAGATTTTGGAGCAACATCTTACACGGCGCTCTTCAGTGCCATCATCAAAATTGAGGGAATATGTTTAGGTGTTCATTCCTCCAGTACAGTTCCAGAGAGTCGAATCATTTCCAAGCTGCACTGAAGCTCTTCTGGTGTCTTGTGGCAGCTGAAATTACAATTGTGTTTGTGTGCTGTGCGTCACTTACCCGAGCCCCACGGCGAGGATGTGAGAGACGATGAGAGACGGAAGGAAGACTTTGAGGAACTCGGCAGAGAAGATTCCACCCTTCTTCATCACGCTAGTGTTCCTGATACTTAAGGTGCTGGAGCGTTTGGGCTGCTTCAGCAAGAACTCCCTGAAAACATAAAAGCCATTTCATTCACTCATGTTAAACAGTCAGGCCCTATACACACAATACACTCTGGACCAGAAAATAGCAAGCAAAAAGATATAAAATTTAGCAATAAATAAAAAGTAAAAACACCATCCATCCATTTTCCATACCGCTTATCCTACACAGGGTCACAGGGTCGAACTGGGGCACAAGGCGGGGGACACCAACCCTTCACAGGGCACAATCGCACACGCATTCACGCTTCGGACAATTTGCAAATGCCAATCAGCCTACAACGCATGTCTTTGGACTGGGGGAGGAAACCAGAGTACCCGGAGGAAACCCCCCCCCAAGCACGGGGAGAACATGCAAACTCCGCAAGCACAGGGCAGAAGTGGGAGGTGGGAGGCAAACATGCTAACCACTAAGCCATGCCCTCCTGGGGTGAAATTGCAGACAACTTTCTGCAGACAGCACATGGACGTGTCTATGTTGTTCTATTCAGTCTTAATGGCTTCCCAAAAGAAGCTGTGTTAGGTGTCTTAACATGAAGTGGCTCCTAAAGTTGAATGATCTGCAATGATCTGATTATGGCCAAAAAATACATATATTTATTTTTATTTTTGCTCCAGAGTGTACTGTACATGTTGTTATGCAGCATAGCACTGCCAAAAAGAAGCTGTAGAGTTTTGATTATAGATAATTTTACCTTTAAATATGATATATTACCTCTCTCTGAGACAGTCAGAGAGATGTAAAGCTGTAACGAAATGTAACAAAGTGTACAGGACGGGAGTTTGCAGTTTCTTTTGTGCTAGGGCCCGTCCACACTGAGCACGACGCGATAAAATGAAGCGAATCGCTGACAAACGGTGCATTCACACCGAACGCGAAACGATTGATCGCCTTCGGCTAATTCACGCCTGTACGATAGGTGGCGCTCACCGAGAATGCATTTTACGCCTGCAACACTAGGTGGCACAACTCACTATTCAGCTGATCGGCCTATTGTCTTTGACCACTCAGAAGAATCACTTAAATGTTGGTGCATAGCACCACAAGACACACAAACTGTTAGGAAGCACAGAAAAAGAAAGAAAATGGATTTCTCTACTAGCAGCAGCAGCAGCGAGGACTAGTTTGTTGTTTTATTAAATGAGGAAAGGAAAAGAAAAAGACGGTGTTTTGGGGTACCTGTTTATTTGTGCAAGATAAATTTAAAAAATAAATAAATAAATAAAATAAAAAGTTTTTAAAATCTAAAAGTATAAGTATAAGATATATGTATATATAGATGAAAGAACAATAAGAATGATAATTATAAAATAAAGGGGATTACAATTATACACTATATCTAAAAAATAACATAATAGTAATTGGAATTCCGGCTCTTTTTATTGAGCCAGATCATTTGGCTCAGCTCAGCGATAAGAGTCGGCTCTTTCGGCTCCCAAACGGCTCTTCATTTAGTACCATTTCTGACTTTTATAATTCAGCCAAATTTAGCAATATTTTGACCTATGTGCGCACTTATATCACTTAAATTATTCAATGCAATCATACTAAACCTTATAATTTTACATTATGTTTGGCATAAAAACTTTAAATAATGTAAAAACATCAAACACTATTACACGTGTATTGAATGTCTTATTTATATTGAACTATCCAAAACACAAACCATTCCAAACAAATCACACACACTGCACTGTACAATTCTAATATGGCTGTGAAGGTTATCAGTAGACCCTGCTCCATATGGTATTTTTTCCTTACAAATTCTACATTCTGCCTTTATGTTGTCGGAGAATGTTATCACACGTGATTGGTCACACGCACATATACGTCAACACAACATTCAGTCAGTGCATGGAGTGCGCGTGGCCGAGCAGTGTGGCGAAAAGATCATCCTATTATTCTGTCTTCCAAAAAAAATAAAAATAAATTAAATCGTCTCTCAGACGGGAGGCAGCTCCCATCGTTCACTTAAAGGAGCCGACTCATAGAGCCCATCACTAATATATATATATATATATATATATATATATATATATATATATATATATATATATATATATATATATATATATATATATATATATACAGGTGCATCTCAATAAATTAGAATGTCGTGAAAAAGTTCATTTATTTCAGTAATTCAACTCAAATTGTGAAACTCGTGTATTAAATAAATTCAGTGTACACAGACTGAAGTAGTTTAAGTCTTTGGTTCTTTTAATTGTGATGATTTTGTCTCACATTTAACAAAAACCCACCTATCGGGCCCTTTTGTGCAACAGCAGCAGCTCCGGGCACGTGATCTAAAGCTCAAATCTAATTGGACGGCCTGTTTCATCGCGGGGCGACGGGGAAAAAAACTAACACACGGGTTGAAAAGAAAAAAAAAAATCTCCATCATAAACAGACAAAATATATATTCTTTAATAAAGAAAAAAAATCCTGTTCATGTTTACAAAATTGCTGTGGTATAATGCTGTCACTGATTATTTTCCTATAACTGCACACCCACAACAATTGTTGTGTATTGTTTGTTGTTAATGTTTGCGGTTTGCGTTTGTATAGTATTAAACAGTATTATCAGTCAGACTGTATATATTACACAGTATAGGGTTATCATTAGTGTTTAGACTATTATTATAATCATTAAACTGTGTAATGAGCATGTGATTTACTTGGGTGGGATGTTTTCTGGTCGACTCGACCAGTCCCATATCCAATCAGCGTTTTTCTTCATCAGGTTGTCGACCTCTTTCCTCCTCTCCAGGAAGTCTTCATCGGACTGAAAGCAAAAAAATAGGTTAGTTACCGGAAGCACATTTTTCATCCTGACACAATGATTATGATGATCATACAGTAACCCAGTATCATCATATCTACAGCAGGTTTGTAAGTATCAAAATCTGTACTTTTAACTTTGACTGATTCATTCAGCTAATAAGATTCAGTAATCCATTACAGGGCTGGGCAGCCAACCGTCACTAAAATATACCTGTGAGCTGTTTTTCTCTCCTGAGCTGTGGACCTCTGAGCCTCTGCTTAAGTGCAAAGGAGTCTGGGACCTTGGAGGACTAGGCAGGTAAAAGAAGAAGATATTTAAATGCGAGTCCAGTCTCTTTCTTTGAGACTACATAATATGTGATATGATATTTTCAGCAATAGCAGTAGTTTTGTAAATCTACATTCTAAATCTAAATTCTGTCGTCCATGGGTTTCAGCATGGTTAATGAATGAACCATCAAATAAATGAATGTTATTGGATATCAATTAAGCTCCTTGTGAAAAGACTGACCTGTCACAGGGTAGACTTCCTCTGGAGCTACTCCTGCCAGACTCGTGCTGAGCGTCCAGCAGCATCTTCTCCATGTCTCCGGACGGGGCTGAACTCTGGGCCTGATCCTCCACTGCTGCTTTGGGAGCTCCTCCACCTCCGTTGTTGAAGTGCAGCTCCACCCAAGAGCCTGCCATCATAAAAACAAATGTCTTCACACCTTGTTAGGTCAGTTTGGTACTGTTGAAGGTATGCCTTGGCTAATATTTATCCTATTCAACCATATTTAAAAAAAAAAAAAAAAAACACTGAGGTGCAACCCCTGACCAAGATTATCATGGATACCATTAACAGGAAACATGGCAAGAACATCACACGCGACACTGTTGCCAAACTTATTAACAAATTCAAAACACTGGAAGTGTTACAGACCAACCAGGAACATCCACTGATGAAGGCACAACGATGTGTACATAGTCCCATATGTATAGAGACTTTTGGGACACCATGGGACAAAGGGTTTATTTGTGTCATTAATCGTTTATGCTATGCACTGTACTTTGTATTATACTAATATTACTACAAATCAGTGATGGCTGGTCGTGATATTGAATGGGAGGGGTAAAAAATACTTCCACCAATCAGTAACTTGGCATTACTATTATGAAACCATTAGAGTTGATCCTTAGAGTACTGTATAGTCTCATCATACACCTAAAACTATTATACATGCTCATAGGAACATACACACTCATTGAAAGCCAGATTGGCAACAACATTTATGCTTCCCTTCTTTTTTTTTATTTTTTTAAGTCAAGTATTTCAGGTCTGCAATCATGCCGTGTCTCCTCCAAATAGCAAGCATGGTAACTAGAAAATCTGTACTTGCCATTAGCCTTATCTTTCCATCAAACCTAGGTACACAAAACACACGGTTCTGTCGTCCCTTTATTTACTTTTTTTTAATTTGATTGGTCACTGTATGTTCAATCTCTTTACTTCTCTTTCTCCTTCAATGATCAAGAAAGAAATCTAGCTTATGCTTAATAAACCAGCTGTTGTATTTCACGTGTGCCTTTTCAATCACTACTGATCACGTGTTATGGACGTGTCAGCAAAGCAAAGCGAAATTTAAAGAAATGAGCCCCAACGGACACCAAATCTAGAGGGTATTTCAGACTGTTTAATCACTTGACACGACTGTCAGCAATCTTGTCTATTTGTAACTGTTAGTGAGGCTATTATTCTTAGTTCCACAAAAGTAAACCCACCCAGAAAGTCATTTGCAGTGTCTGGGATTGGTCACAATGATCACAGCAGTTAAACATGTATACACTGTATAGACGGCTCATTTGCTTATTGCAGCTTTCAGAAATGTGTTTATTGAGGAGATTTGTTTTTAACCTTGCCCTAATTACTACATAATCATCTAATCGCATTTACATGACCTGGTCGAAATTTGAATTGATCACAATGAATCATTATATTGCAGAATCATGTTTCCATGTAAATATATGTAGTCAGTAAACATGACATTCGTTCTAAGTTAGTTTGTCAGTATATATTTTTAATCTTTAGATATGTGAACTAATTCTATGTCTAGTTTGTCATATAACAGAGGATGGTGGGTAGTCATGGCTCAATGGGTTTGAAGTGCGGTGCTGGAAGAAAAAAAACAAAAACGTTTAACCAGTGACAAGGCTATAGACACTAGGTTTTTCATACTAAATATCAGTAGCAGGGCTGATATTGCCCTGATATTCTGTATCAGAATTGATCCGAATTATTTATTTATTTATTTTTTTCTGCCATGGACCTGCATAAAGAATAGAGGACATATACAACTCCACCATTACATCTGGAAAGGCAACAAAAGCGCACAGACACTCTGACCCAGAACTGTGAGGTCAACATTAACATTGACTCTTGTACGTCGCTCTGGATAAGGGAGTCTGCTAAATGCTATAAATGTAAATGTAAACATTAGACGAAGCTTGATATCTTATCAAGAATGGAAAAAAATGGTATTGAGACACCGATTAAGAAGAGGCATAACAATATGGCTCAGGGATGAAGGGCACCAGATCAACAAAGGACAGGTGTGTCTTAGCTGGTGTAAATATAGGCTGGAAATAGCTCTGCTCGGTCATCGTGTGCTCATCAGCCAATCAGATCACAGCACAGACCCCGCCTCTCTAACGTCATACTCTGAATGGAGGAATGTGTTTCTCCCTCCATGCTGTTATTGTTATTGTCGGTGTTAACACAATGCATATCACAAATAACAGATTTCAGATGACAGATTACAAAATAGTAATAATAAATATACCAGTAAACTGAAAGGCTTTAATTGACATTTAACTGACAGTGTTGACGTCACTGCGTCATTCATGTGTGTTTACAGCAAATGTTACAATGTTTCGAAGCAAGAAAAACAAAACAAAACACTACAGCACAACAGTTATGGTTAAATACCTCCTGTCATGTTGACGTGATGAAATATTCATTCATATCGTTATAATATATTGTGTTAAATAGTAAGAAATAGGATTATTTTTGTTTTTACCTTGCAGATTCTCCTCGGGAAGACTTTGTTTTTCTGTCGACATGATGGCAGAGAGGCTCCAGTCACACCTCAAACAATACAATCTCCTTCAAACTGGTAATTATCTAGATTAAAATAAAAAAAAAAGATCAGCCTGCGCCTGGTCGTGTTCAGACAGATAGACAGATTTACAGAGAAGCATTAGTTACTTCACTTTTACTCTTTAATGCCGCATAGACAGCGCACGTGTGTTCATGTGACTCAGTACGGAATCGGTGCTACTTCAATACAAAACCTGCGCAAACACCGTGACGTCATCCTCAGCTGTTCTTCTGGTGTACGCGGATTGGTCCAAATAACCGCCCGTCAGGCTGAGAACTTCTAAGCACCGCCCATGAGGCCTGTGAACTACAAACGAGGTTGCCCGGTTGCGCAAAATACCGAGAGCTGGAATAATCAGGGTTGCCAGATTGCAGGAAAACGACTGAAAACATTAAATAGGTATTACAAGTGGATTTAGAAGTGATTATTAAATCATGCTGGTCACTCACGTTTTTAAAGAGCGCCTGTTTTATTTTTAATTTCTATTAATTAATTTATTATTTTATTTTAACTATTTAATGACCTAGATTTAGATGAACTAGTTCTAAATGACCTCTAAAAAAAAACAACCTTTTTTTGAAAGTGGCACTAATTTACCATCAGTAACTAAAATCAGTGCACAGTTTGAGGTAGACGTATTTTTCATTTGTGAGTCTTTCTTGTATGTTTACATTCATTCTTGAAATAAATGTAAGACTTGTTATGATTCTACTTAACCTTACAGACTTCAGTTTGAAGCTGTACTTCAACTTTTACCAGTTTACCAGTTTCACTGAGTAATTGCACTCTTACTTGTAACGTTTTTCAGTAATTTTACCATGTCTGGTTTTGTAAGCACATACGTGTTTCTTGACCATTGTAACCGTATGTATATACTTTTACACATGTGTATGTAAGCTGTAAGGTCAGTTCCTAAATCTGTAACTAACTACACAGTAATTGTTGAGTAATTTTAAAGTGTAACTTTTATGGAATTGCTTACAATATTTGCTACAACGTGGTAACTAACGGGAAAACCAGAATGGCATTTCACAATATCTCATTGCATTGGCACAGGAACTAAACTCTTCCTCTGCTTTTTCCTGTCTAAGTACTGTCATATTACCAATCAATCATTTGGTTAGATATTACATAAGCAATACAGCTAGTTAAATGTTGGGTAAGTTGTCATTTCTTGACTGGTTGCAGTACAAGTAACTACGCACATCTACAGTGAGAAAGAAAATGGTGTAATTACTCATCTTGTTACACAAATTGACTTTGTGTTTAAGGTCGTAATGTTGTGCTACAATGCTCAAGAAATATTTGTGTGCTTACACAAATTGAAAAGTGATAAACATGTATTTACATAATATACTATAAGTATGACTGCAATTCATATGCAACAGTGCCTATATCCTGAGTAATTACACTGTAATTACATTGTAATTAAATTTTATTTATAACTGCATGGGTATTAGCTGGGCGTAATACAGTGTGACCCAGATAACTGCAAACAATTTTAGGACATTCCCAAATTAACTTGTATGTTGCTACATGCGGTGCTTTGTACTAAATGAATTAACAGAGTGTCCAAAAAGTCAGGAACAAGTGGGAATATGTTGAGCAAAATCCACAAAAACATGATAGAGTGGCTGAGAATATGTGTAGAGTGTAAGGGTGAACATGTAGAGCATATGTTGTAAATAATAAACACAAAATGAAGTAGCTTTACATCGTTGGTTCCTGACTTTTTGGACACCCTGTAAGTGTAACATGTTAATTAAAAATGTAGTGATAGTAACAAACGATGGCAATTGGAGGAGTAACCAAGTGTTAGGAAATAAATGACACACATTTATTTGTGTGTGTGTGTGTGTGTGTGTGTGTGTGTGTGTGTGTGTGCTACTACAGGAGGATCTTTCGGTAGTCTTGGTAGATCTATTCAAAGAACTAACAGATGTATCCTCATTCTCGATTATTATTATAGGAAACATACTATCATGCAAAATGATGTGAAATGTAAATCCTCTTTCGCCATCCTATAATGTGTGTCACCAGAATGGCACCAATGCTATTCGTATATCATTTGTCTCTTTAGCACCACCTACAGGAGTGGAAGGCTGTCTGTGTGTGTTGTAGTGTTTATTCCTGTTATACAAGGAATACAAGTTATACAACTGACAAGTTCACACAGTCAGCCTCTCTACGTGACGCCCTGTTTATACTACAGTGTAACAGAGATTAATCACCTGGACATTATGGACAGCATATGTGTCAGCTATGCTAGATTTTATGTAGTTTCTTTCTTTTTTATGTGTTATTTTAATCATGGTTGGTGAATATCTGTGTATGTATTTTTTTCCTGTCATGCAGTGTGGTGGCCAGCAGGTGGTGAAAAAAGCCATGAGTTCTCTCTATAACACTAACACACACACACACACACACACACTGAACACCCCAGGAGATGACAGGATCTGAGCTCACAGCGTTGTGCATCCCAACAGTGTGTTTTGCAACACACTGCTGAGCTCCTCTGTGTATATGTGTGCGTTTATTTGTGTATGCGCGCGTGCTTCAAACGCCTCCTCCTCCATCACCTCCTCCTCTCTTCCTCTCCTCCACTCTGCTGCCAGCTTCATCCCGCGCTCCATCAGGGTTGGGGGTATGTTTATGGTAAGCACCCAGCCCTGCTCTCTCTCTCTCTCTCTCTCTCTCTCTCTCTCTCCCTCCTTCAAAAATCATCCACTCAAACTCCTCCTTTGGCAATTCTGCTTTCTTTTCTATTCTCCTGTTTCCTCCTGACTGTTGCTCTTTCTGATGAATCACTGTCCCCTGGCTCAGTTGTGAAGCCGGCTGTCCTTGGCATTGCATCCATCCTCTGTGCCTTTGCAGAACCGGGCAGGAACAGTGAGATGAAATGATATAAGAGGGGATGAGAGGAGAACAGGGGGATGCTGAAACGTCCGTATGAAGCTCTGGGCATGACAGCACATCCGTTCTCGTTTCAGAGCGTGTGCTACGACTCACTGAGGATGACTGAGGATCCGGCTGCAGCACGCAGATTGAAAACGCAGCACAATCAGGATCAGGATCTGCAGGTTGGTGCTACTGCTGTTCTCTGCATGCATTCAAGCGGAACTGTGGGGTTTTTTCCTGTGTTGATAGCAGGGATCATATGCGTTTTGTATGTCACGGAGATATAGCTTACCTGTAAACGATCTCGATCACGGCCTGCTGGACTGCAAGCTGCCACTGCAAACGGGGAATTCAGATTCTGTATCAAATACTGTTTAGCTGCAACAGCTTGGTAAATACATTTCACAGCAATAAAGCTCCAACTGTTGGGTTATTTTTAGACTTATATGAGCTTGGATTGTGTTGCTAAAGGCTAGTTCTCCTCAGTTGGCCTGTCTGTTTTTTAAATTCCAGTTTCTGATAGAATTTCATGGTCCAGGATTGCATCTAGTTTTTTCATGCATGTGTCATATTGATTTAATATGATGCTGACGTTGGCATGATGTAAAAGTGTATAAATAATTCTATCCAAGTTTAGACTTTGAATTATCTAATCAGATTGCGGGGTATGATAGCTTAGTGGTTAGAATGTTTGCCTTGCACTTCCAGAGTTGGGGGTTCGATTCTCGCCTCCACCTGTGTACACGGTATTTGGTATTTATATGTTCTCCCCGTGCTTCGGGGGTTTCATCCTAGTTTCCTCCCCCAGTCCAAAGACATGCGTTGTAGGCTGATTGGCATTTCCAAACTGTCCATAATGTGTGCCCTGCAATGGATTGGCACCCCTCCCAGGGTGTCCCCCACCTTGTGCCCAGAGTTCCCTGGGATAGGCCCAAGGCTCCCCTGTGACCCTGTGTAGGATAAATGGTATGGAAAATGCACAAATGTCATTTGGGTATTGATTATTATTAACAGAGGTCACCTGTTCAGGTGATTTGTGAGTTTGGCTCTAAACTGTTAAAGGCAGAGGGGGAATCAGAGGGGAAAATGGCTCTCTGTTTCAGATTTAGTTTGTATGTTCATGGATGTTTGCTGTAGTAGAAAGTCATTTTAAATACAAAACCAGACATTCTGGTTCTATCTGGGTCTGAAGAAATTCCTAGAAGAGCAATTTTAGACACTCCAACCCCCCCCCCCCCCTTAAAAAACAAACAAAACAAAAAACACTTAATACAAAAACATTAACTATTTAATGTAATATTTATTCTAGATCACAACAGAGGCATTGAATTTATTTATTTATTTGTTTGTTTTGTTTGTTTGCTTGTTTGTTTGTTTACTTATTCATTCATTTTATTATTTTCTTTTATTTTTGCAGAAGGTTTATATTCTTGCTTGTAATTACCACCGACGCTGCACATGTAATCCTGCACCTGAAGAACTATAATATATGACATCCTAAAATAAAATCCCTGATCTAACATAAAGTAACCGCTAATGCACATGTTCCCTCCACATAATGAATGAATTTGAATAGTGAGCTCAATCACATGATCATTGACCCGCCCCAGGCTCTGAGGGGGTATAAATCACCACCCTCTCAATTAATGATGCGCTTTCATAAATGCTACTCATAGTACTGTATGTTTGAAAATAAATTATGAATGAAAACTACACCACGAATGAACTCACCAATGCAAAACATGCTGAGTCATAGCGCTTAGAGGTGAATAAAGGGTTAAATTACCCTTGTGTTCAAATAGTCTCATGCAGACTAGCACTAATCCTACAATCTGTGCCACTCTAGGAATTCTCTCGCTGTTTATCATGAGGTTTTTGTGGAAGCAGTGTTGTGCTCAAACCTTTGAATAATTTGAATGATGAGACCTTTTTTGTGTAATTCAGCCTGCAACTAGCTGCAAATCCATTTGTTTAGCATATTTCACAGTCATGCTCTGTTTTTGCCTCACAGAAACATTTAAATATTTTTAAGCATTCAGTACACTGAGCTTTTCTTTTTAAGCCTGCTGTGATTAAAAACCCTGAGATTTGCTTTAAGCAACATGTTTAAAGGTATACTCCAGCATTTTCCCACCTAATCCTTATCTACTGTATCTGTAGTGTATGAGTGATTAGCACAGACAATCATTTCAACACAGTTCTTTCTGTAGTAAGAAAAAAAAAAAAAACACCACCGAAAAACAGAAAGAATGTTGACACAAAATTCACTTATAATAGAAGTCTAAAGGGCAGTTGTTGAATTCTGTAGATGAACTTAATATGTGACTATATAATGCTATAATATTAAAACTACAGTTGTGATACTTGCAATAAAGGTCTTATGATGAGACAGACATGAGACAAAGTCTTAGCAAAGCTGTTCTTGTCTACTTTTTAAACACTGGAGCAAAACAGTAAATAGTAAATTACAGTTACATTCACTTCCCCAAAGGTTTTGTGGTATTTATACATCATCAGATGGAAACGTCCATGCTTTTACTTCCATGTTTATGCATTGAGTTGGTAACACAGGATCATAAATTCTCTCCGAAATAAAAGTGCGATGTCTGAAAAGACAAATAATGAAAAAAAGATTAGCTTAATTTACAAATATCTTTGACTGAAAACATTCTACAAAAATCTGTGTTCTGTGTTCTGAAACACAGGCTGCGTCCAAATGTCCGTACTACTCTACTATACAGAAGGTGAAAAGCAGTACACCAAAGGAGTAGTATGTCCGAATTCTCAACATTCATAAAACACTAGGCAAGAAATACAGTACTGTGCAAATGTTTTAGTCACCCTATTTTTTTAGTACAAACTTTGTTATAGATTTGTTATAGATTTGTATGTCATTAAAGAAAGCAGCATATTCTGTAAGAGACCACTTTTCAGACAAAAAACACAATGAAGGCTGCTGGGATTTGCTGCAAAAATAAGATGCAAGTACGAAAGTCAAAGTCTCCAGAAGAACTGTGTCTGGTTCTACAAGATGCTCAATAAAACTTACCAGCTCATTTCCTTATAAAACTGCACTAATTGTATCGGAGACTACTATTTGTTTTTTATTTTTATTTTTTGTCACAACAAATATTGACTTTGTTTCATTTACTACTGTTTACTGCTCTTTACTGTATTTTTTTTTTTTTTAAATGTACAGCCGTGGCCAAAAGTTTTGAGAATGACACAAATATTAATTTTCACAAAGTCTACTGCTTCAGTTTTTATGATGGCAATTTGCATATAATCCATAATGTTGTGAAGAGTGATCAGATGAATTGCAATTAATTTCAAAGTCCCTCTTTGCCATGAAAATGAACTTAATCCCAAAAAAACATGTCCACTGCATTTCAGCCCTTCCACAAAAGGACCAGCTGACATCATGTCAGTGATTCTCTCATTAACACAGGTGAGAGTGTTAACGAGGACAAGGCTGGAGATCACTCTGTCATGCTGATTGAGTTAGAATAACAGACTGGAAGCTTTAAAAGGAGGGTGGTGCTTGAAATTATTGTTCTTCCTCTGTTAACTATGGTTACCTGCAAGGAAACACGTGCAGCCATCATTGCACCTAAATCAACCATTTATCGGATCATCAAGACCTTCAAGGAGAGAGGTTCAACTGTTGTGAAGAAGGCTTCAGGGCGCCCAAGAAAGTCCAGCAAGCGCCAGGACCGACTCCTAAAGTTGATTCAGCTGCGGGATCGGGGCACCACCAGTACAGAGCTTGCTCAGGAATGGCAGCAGGCAGGTGTGAATGCGTCTGCATGCACAGTAAGGCGAAGACTTTTGGAGGATGGCCTGGCGTCAAGAAGGGCAGCAAAGACGCCACTTCTCTCCAGGAAAAACATCAGGGACAGACTGCTATTCTGCAAAAAGTACAGGGATTGGACTGCTGAGGACTGGGGTAATGTCATTTTCTCTGATGAATCCCCTTTCTGATTGTTTGGGGCATGTGGAAAAAAGCTTGTCCGGAGAACAAAAGGTGAGCGCTACCATCAGTCCTGTGTCATGCCAACAGTAAAGCATGCTGAGACCACTCATGTGTGGGGTTGCTTCTCAGCCAAGGGAGTGGGCTCACTCACAATTTTTCCTAAGAACACAGCCATGAATAAAGAATGGTACAAAAACATCCTCAGAGAGCGACTTCTCCCAACCATCCAAGAACAGTTTGGTGACGAACAATGCCTTTTCCAGCATGATGGGGCACCTTGCCGCAAGGCAAAAGTGATAACAAAGTGGCTCGGGGAGCAAAACATCGACATTTTGGGTCCATGGCCAGGAAACTCCCCAGACCTTAATCCCATTGAGAATTTGTGGTCAATCCTCAAGCGGCGGGTGGACAAACACAAACCCACAAACTCTGACAAACTCCAAGCATTGATTATGCCAGAATGGGCTGCCATCAGTCAGGATGTGGCCCAGAAGTTGATTGACGGCATGCCAGGGCGAATTGCACAGGTCTTGAAAAAGAAGGGTCAACACTGCAAATATTGACTCTTTGCATAAACTTCATGTAATTGTCAATAAAAGCCATTGACACTTATGAAATGCTTGTGATTATACTTCAGTAACAGTTAGTAACATCTGACAAAAAGATCTAAAAACACTGAAGCAGTCGACTTTGTGAAAATTAATATTTGTGTCATTCTCAAAACTTTTGGCCACGGCTGTAGAAACATTTAATTTCATTATTTTGAAGGCATCTTTGCTCTACAGCATTTCTTTGCATGTGCCTAATACGTTTGCACAGTACTGTACTAAGACAACCTACTGATTGTTTTGCAGTATGGAAACACTGGACACTGTGTATACTGCACCATCCCATAAGGTAACGGGACTGGCAAGGAAGAACTTTCAGAATCAAAAATGGCAGAAGGCAGCATGTTGGCTCTTTTGAAGTTCTAAGTCACATGACAGTCCCAACATGGTGGATGTAGTACGTCCAGATTGTATTCATACTACACACATATACTGATCAGTACGTACTGTGTCAACAGCTGAGCAGTAGGCAAATGCAGTAGGTACTGTCACAGTATGAGATTTCGGACGGACTCAACAACTGCCCTTAGACTTCCATTATAACTGGGTGTTGAGAAAAACGTGCAATTCCTGCCTGCTGTAATCACACACAAATATATGGTACATAGAGATTAGGGTGAACAAGGCTGGAGTATTCCTTTATGTTTGGTGTCTGAAGTAGATGTAGTGGGTGTTTTATGTAGATTTGCACTGGAGATTTGATGGTGCTAACGAGGTCTAGCATTGTGTAAACTGTACAGCTAACCTGTATGTCTAAATCATCTCACATCATTTGGCTTAGTCTTGCATACACATACTTCCATCCATCCATTTTCCGTACCACTTATTCTATCCAGGGTCACGGGGAACCATGGAGCCTATCCCAGGGAACTCGGGGCATAAGGCAGGGCAAAATCTCACACACATTCACACACTGTGGACAATTTGGAAATGCCAATCAGCCTACAACACATGTCTTTGGACTGGGGGAGGAAATTGGAGTACCCAGAGGAAACCCCCAAAGCACGGGGAGGAACATGCAAACTCTGTGCACACAGGGCGGAGGCGCATACAAATACTTGATAAAATAAATATAGGTTGTATTAAAAAAGTTCTATTTATAAATCTAATTGGACATATACCATTATTTGAACAACTTAGAACTTCTAATTCACCTCCAACTTAGTCTGCCTAATTGTACCATCATCTTAAAGCCACCCTTCCTGCTTGAAGGAAATTATTCTGGCTACTACCATTTTCAGATTCATTTACCATTTTGAAATCTAACTTTGTTCATCTTTATAGATAACAATGAGTCATTCAGCATAAAGAACCACATAAGCAAATCTACTTGAGATTATTGAATAAATTGACATGGATTAAGGCACGGTTTCCTCCAGGTTCTCTAGTTTCCTACCAAAAACATGCCAAAATGTGGATTGACTACTATAAATTGCCCCAAGGGGTGAATTAATGTGTGAAGATGTGTGTGCATGATGGGAGACTGTGCAGGGTTTATTCCCGCCTCACATGTAGTGTGCAGGGATAGACTTTAGATCCACTGTGACTCTGTCCAGGATTTAAGTAGTTTCTGAAAATAAACAAATAAATGAACAAATAAATGAACAAATGAATGAACGAATGAATGAATGAATAAATAAATGAATGAATGAATGCAATGTCTTATGTTAAAGTAACAACAATCTCTAATATGATGGCACAACATGCATATTTGCAAGATAATACCCTGGAGGCTGTAGGCTTCTCATAAATGTTAGCTCCAAGGCAAAACTAAAGCAGGATACAATAGACACAGAACATGTCTTGGATATTGAACTGCATTTGGGGAAAAAGGGAAAATTTTTGTTTCTCTCCAAACAATCACTATAGGTGAATCTTACTGAGTGGCATTTATTGCATTTTAAAAATTTTATTATTTTCCTTTTCTATTACAGACAGCATTATTCATTTTATTTATTTATTTATTCCATCCATTTTCCGTAGCGCTTATCATACACAGGGTCGCGGGGGAGCCTGGAGCCTATCCCAGGGAACTCGGGGCACAAGGCGAGGGACACCCTGGACGGGGTGCCAACCCATCACAGGGCACAATTGCACACACATTCACACACTACGGACAATTTGGAAATGCCAGTCAAACTATAACGCATGTCTTTGGACTGGGGGAGGAAACCGGAGTGTCTGGAGGAAACCCCCGAAGCACGGGGGGAACATGCAAACTAAGCGCGCACGAGGCGGAAGTGGGATTCGAACCCTCAACCCCGGAGGTGTGAGGCACCTTATTTATTTATTTTTTTGTTTGTTTTTGTCATATTCAGCTACATACTTATGATCTACAACAAAATCCTCTAATACAATCTCAGAGCAGGGAAACTGCCTGGATATGTGCTTGTGCACTACTGCTTAGGGAAATGTCACATGTAGATGAGATTAGATTATTTATTAGACTTAGAAACTTTAATTATTAGACTTAGAATCTCTAATTATGAAATAAATTCTGTCTACAACGAAGGTTTTGGTCTGATACAACATACAATGCAAAAAGCATGACATACTGGATTTAGAATATATGGCAAATATATTGACATATTTGCACCACATAAGTTCTAAAGAAAATAAATATTACATTTACATTTGTTTTAAGAACACGTAGAAGTGCTTCCTCGTGCTGTACTATACTCAGACACTCAGAATCACAAAGAGGAATTGATATTTTAGACACAAACATTCTCAATGCAAAGTAGAGAAAGAATTCAATAGCAACCCCCAGTGGCTGTGTTTAATCCATTACCAGGGTTAATGTGTCTGGAAAAAATGACCTTCAGTACATTATCTGTTGCTGACATGGTGCATTGATTTCCATAGACACAATTTCAGTAATGAGAACAATTTTCCTTAATTAAGCAATGGTTGCTATGCTTTCTGTTGGGATTAAGTTTTTTAAACTGTATGAACATTACTGAGGTGCCTAGAGCTGTCTAGCAGTGTGCTCATGGCTCGTTAAAATGTAGCTCATGTTTTTGTTTTCAAAAGCAGTCCTTATGTGCTGTCACGGTTTCTGGGTTGAAAGAAAAGAAGTCATGGGTATTAAAGCAACACAGAGTCAGACCAGTCTGAGCAGATTGCGTTTCAAGGAGATTTTAGCACAGTGTTGCTTGTTTTGACTTTTTCCCCCCCTTAGCTGTTAGAGGGGTTACCTTTATTCTGACCAAAATATGATTCACTAAGTACTGTTCCTTTTTTTCTTATAGACTCAGACAAAGAAAAGCAAAACATATGCAGCAGGCCTGTTATTCTGAACATATTTGTTCACATAGGAAGACCAATTCATTTTTCATTTTTTGAGAAATAAATGATCTCACATGCTTTTAGTGCAGTGTCCGTATGAACACAATGGTGTATGCTCTTTTAGGAAACTAATCAACGTGGGGGTGGTTTGATACGGCCAGATGCGAAACGGAATTACTCATACCACCCCGAAATGGATTCTTTTCCAATAACAGCATGTCCTGCAGTGTTTATTCCTCTTATACAACAGCAGTTTTTAGCCATCATACATTTTAACCATTGATTGATAAATATAATATTGTGATACTTCCATAAAACAAGTTCCCTTCATCATTTACAGTATATAATAGCAGCTATAAAATATTGTTCCTTCACCAGCCTCTCTTTTTTTCTCTTTCTTGATGTTAATTAGACAAAGCAATGTACAGTAGCTTGTCATGGTGCTCAGAACCTGCAAAACACAAAGTCGTCTGTCCTGAAGACTCTCCTGTGTCAGAAAACTTAAAGTTACAGCTTTACCTCTCACTTTTACAAAGCATTGACGCTGGAGACGTCTTCCAAAAATGCTAAATAAAAGTCTGAACAATTACACTTTTTTTTTTTTTTTATGTGTTTATGTGGAGAGTCTGGCATCAAGTAATAACTGTATAAGTTATTACTATTGAACTGATAAAGTATTAAGGAGAGCATTATACTTAATAAATTGTGCTGTTATACTAAGATAATATACACACTGATGAGTGCTGTGCTGCTGTTACCACCCCAAAGTATAACAGCATGGTCCAAAGAGTGTCTATTTATGAACAACACATCATGCTTTTTAACTGTTTATAGTTACATTTAATGTAACGGAATGTCTGTGAGACAAGTTAGTTCCTGTTATCGCCTACATTATAGCTGTTATAAACAGTCATTCGCTCATCAGCCTCTTGCTTTTCTTGAAGCGAATAGGACAAAAATTGTAGTTTGTATTGTTCCTGAGAAACTGGAAAGAATAAACGCCTCTCTCATGAAGATTCCCATGTTGGGAAACTTATCAACTTTTACAAAGTGCTGAAACCTGAGACTCCTTCCATAAATGTTACATAAACATCTCCTGTTACATGTTACATAAACAACAGAAAACCTCTTCATATCAACAATTATATGTTTCTTAAACAACATTTTTTTTTTTTTTTCATCTGTTTATTATTAGAATACAGTGCCCTCCACTAATATTGGAACCCTTGGTAAATATGAGCAAAGAAGGCTGTGAAAAATTGTCTTTATTGTTTATTTATTGATCTTCTCTTCAAAAAATTCACAAAAATACTCGGCTCTCATGGATATCAAGCAATTGCAAACAAAACACAGGTTTATCAAAAAAAACGTTGTTAAATATAGGTGTGCAACAATTATTGGCAATTATTGGTCAATATTTTATGCTACCTACCTTTGCCAAGATAACAGTTCTGAGTCTTCTCCTATAATGCCTGATGAGGTTGGAGAATACATGGCAAGGGATCTGAGACCATTCCTCCATACAGAATCTCTCCAGATCCTTCAAATTTCGAGGTCCACGCTGGTGGACTCTCCTCTTCAGTTCCCCCCACAGGTTTTCTATGAGTTTCAAGTCAGGGGACTGGGATGGCCATGGCAGGACCTTGATTTTGTGGTCAGTAAACCATTTTTGTGTTGATTTTGATGTTTTGGATCATTGTCCTGCTGGAGATCCAACCACGGCCCAATTTAAGCTTTCTGGCAGAGGCAGTCATGTTTTCATTTAATATCTGTTGATATTTGATAGAGTCCATGATGCCATGTATCCTAACAAAATGTTCAGGTCCTCTGGCAGAAAAACAGCCCCAAAACATTAAAGAGTTTAACCGTGGGCATGAGGTACTTTTCCATATGGCTACCTCTCTCTATGTACCAAAACCACCTCTGGTATTTATTGCCAAAAAGCTCTATTTTGGTTTCATCTGACCATAGAACCCGATCCCATTTGAAGTTCCAGTAGTGTCTGGAAAACTGAAGATGCTTGAGTTTGTTTTTGGATGAGAGTAGAGGCTTTTTTCTTGAAACCTTTTCAAACAACTTGTGGTGATGTAGGTGACTTCTGATTGTAGTTTTGGAGACTTTCTGACCCCAAGACACAACTAACGTCTGCAATTCTCCAGCTGTGATCCTTGGAGATTTTTTGGCCACTCAAACCATCCTCTTCACAGTGCATTGAGACAATATAGACACACGTCCAATTCCAGGTTGATTCATAATGTACTTCAAATATATTTTTCTGATATGAATTCATAGGGGTGCCAATAATGGTTGCACACCTATATTTAACAAAGTTTTTTTTTTTGTGGATAAACCTGTGTTGTGTTTGAACAAAAGATCAAAAGGTTAAACAATAAAGACAATTTTTCACAGCCTTCTTTACTCATATTTACCAAGGGTGCCAATATTAGTGGAGGGCACTATATGTGGTCCGTCTGCCATGCACTGCCCTATGAGTGAGCTGAGAAATCAATCAACAGCACCAGGGTATAGTAATTTTTAACTATTGTTCACATTGTACAGTACTAACCAATACATTTCATCCAAACACATACTGTTAGAACATATAATTAATCATACTGAGGTTTCATGCAGAAATGCTGAAACTACAAGAAGGCCCTGGTGAAGGCTGGCCAGGCCAAGAAATTGTGAGTACTGAATAATAGTGTCATTGAGGTATTGTACTAAATTCACTTACTGCTGTGAGTTTGTCACCGAACAAAATAGATCCTGCTCAAACATAAAAGAACACATGCTGGCATACACACACATTTAGCATTTGGAATATTAAGCACATGTATCAACATCCTTCTGCCAACAAGTGAGATAATTTTAATGTCTCAGATTTCCTGCATGTGTTTTGAAAGCATGCCAGTTTCAGTAACTCTGCACATGGACTTTAAAGCCTTTCCAAAGAGCATACATGGGTTGTATTTCATACATGGAAAATCTAAAGAATCCCAGTTTAAACATAAAATGTTTAAATTTTTAACTGTGAATCTGTTGAACAGATGGAGAGCTGACATTTACTTTCTGGATGAAATGAGTAATCAATATTGTTATTAATTATTTGGATTTATTTATTATTGTGCTTATTTGGATTTAGCTTAAATCTTAGTGGTTTGTCACGGGGGTATGGTGGCTTAGGGGCTGGGGGTTCCAATCCCACCTCAACCTGCCCAGAGCTTGCATGTTCTCCCCGTACTTTGGGGGTTTCCTCTAGGTACTCCAGTTTCCACCCCCAGTCCAAAGACATGCACTATAGGTTGATTAACATTTCCAAATTGTCGGTGGTGTGTGAATGTGTGTGCGATTGTGCCCTGTGATTGAGGTTGGCACTCTGTCCAGGGTGTCCCCCGCCTTGTCTCCCCCACAATCCTGTGTAGGATAAGCAGTATGGAAAATGGATGGATGGTTTGATTGATGGTTTAGCCATATTTACATAATTTGTTTATTGTTTGGTTTAGTCTAGTCCAAATGTGCTCACTTGAATGACTTTGGTGGTATTCTTCAGATATAGTGGTTCCAGCTAGCATTATATTAGTCCAACATGAAACTACAAAAAATAGTAGAGAAAGATTATTAATCTTACCAAAAATTTAAGAGAATGATAGCGTGATTCTGCAACCATGAAACCTTAATATTAGCATGGCTTTGCAGATGTGAAAGCGAGACAGGTCTGGATTGTATCGGGTATATCCAGCAGTGAGCAGTCCATGTGCCAGCAGTGTGAAAGCTAACATTATAACGGTGAAAACTGAATCAGATATAGCTGTCTACTACCTATATAGTGCACTATATAACTCTAGTATTTATCTTTAAGAGATTATATCCACTGATATGCTAAATACATACATCTCAAATCCTGCACTGTTACAGTCAAGGTAAAGATTAGTTTCCTTTTAGGATCGGCTACATTTTTAGGTTTGCAAAGATGGGAAAAGGTTTCACCTCTGATCAATTTTGACATTTTAGTTTAACTGGTATTACACTATATGGCCAAAAGTATATGGACACCACCATATGTGGTTCTTCCCCAAACTACTGCCACAAAGTTGGTGTCACACAATTATATGGAATGTTTTTGTATGCTGTTGCATTGCAGTTTCCCTTCACTGGAACTACGAGGCCCAAACCTGTTTCAGCATGACAGTGTCCCTGTGCACAAAGCGAGATCCATGAGGACATGGTTTACCAAAGTTGGAGTGGAAGAGCTCGAGTGGCCTGCACAGAACTCTGACCTCAACCCCACTGAACACCTTTGGGATGAATTGAAATGCCGACTAGGCCTTCTCACCTGATATCAATGCCTGAACTTACTAATGCTCTCTTGGCTGAATGAGCACAAATCCCCATAGCCATGCTTTAAACTCTAGAAAGCCTTCTCAGAAGAGTGAAGATTATTATAACAGCAAGAGAAGACCAACTCTGTGTTAATACCCATGGTGTTGGAATGGGCACATACTTTTGGGCATATAGTGTACATTTCATATACATTTTGAGTACAATGGTGAATTTTTATTGTTATTGTTTTTTGTGTGTTATCTTAGTTTTCAACAACATTAACATGGTAAAGTGCTACATTAATTTCAAACAACACCAAAAAAGCCTCCTCCTGAACACATCATGGCACACACTTCTATTCTTACACTTATGCCTCTCTCTGCTGTGTCTCTAAAAAAAAAAAAAAAATTTGGTTCAGGTACTGAACTCGTTTCACCATGTGCCTTCCTTCTACATTATTAAAAAATTAGTGGACGAGTAAAGGGTAATTATTGAAATGGCAAGAGCTGCAGCTCTGTAAATGTGACATAGCCCCGATATCCTTGCCAGCTCTCAACCACAGAGAGGGCATATGTCTCAGTCTCTCTAACCTTCCAGTAAAGCAAAGGATTGGCAATTTTACGATGTTGGATGCTGACAGTGAAAACCCACTCATGACACAGACTGGATTGAAATGCTTCAAAGTTACACCCACTGACACGTTCACTAGATTTGCTTGTAATGAGGCTCTTCCGTTAAGCCGGTTAGGCAATTAGTGACAAGTTTTTAGTTTCAATATTTTTTTTTTTTTCCAAGCTAATGTTTTATAATGGTTCTAATGGGGCCACTGACATTAAAGTGTTTTATTACTGCACACTTCAGGATAAAAAAAAATAATGCAATGAAACCTGAGGCCTTTTAGTAGTTTCTCATGTGCAGTAATCCTCTGTGATACATTGCACTTGTACTATTAAAAGTCATGTGCTAATGTTTAATGTTAGTAAATGTTTTAGATTTTTGGAGCATATAACACCAAATAACTGTTATATATTCATGTCAAATGCTTATGGGCTTCTATCTTTTCAAAATGTTTTAATAAATGAGCATTTTTTGTTTTCTGTTTGTAATAATGAATCATATTTTTGGCTAAAAATATCTTCAGATCTATAGTGATGTCCAAAAGTCTGAGACCACTTTTTCCATTTAAAATTGAAAATAAACAGAATTCTGAAATATTTAAAACAAAGAAATGAAATGTTCAATATCTTGAATATTTAATATTCAAGTTTCTTCACTATTTCTCGAGTTCGAACTGTCATTAAAGCAAACAAGGGAATGTACCAAATGCAATGAAACTGAAATTCATGTAAATATTTCAAACATTCTACTTTTCACTCAATTATTGTCAATAATATAATTTGTTGCAAAAATTGTTGCATTCAATTAGAAAAGATTGCAAAATGAAAGCATTTTTACTACTGCGCTCAGACTCTACTGTATATGGCATGTTAATATTTCTATTATTAATCATTTCTATTACAGACTGTACTACATCTTTTCTCTGCTAATATCATTTAACATCACACCTAGGGGTAAAACCACAATACATGGAGGGTATTGATTTTCAATTTACTGCAGTAGGATACTGAAAGGCAAAAGCTTCACTGCATTGCGCTTATGTCGCTTGATCTCTTTCATGAAAAACAATCTGCAAAAGATTAGGCTTTTTAAGAATTAAATGATGACTTTGTGTCGGAAGCGAATGTAATTCCCAGTTGTATTGCATTTCACTTTCATCAGTGTGTTGCAGTAGTGACGCACTGAAATGCAAGCACTGTCCAATCACAGCCCTAACCATACACTGTGGCATGGCTATAGTTGGTTATAATAATCAAGCCTTTCTGAATTTCACTTAACTCAGGACCTGTTCATTTTTCGGTGTGGCACGTTGTCGCCATATCATACTGCCAGTATATTTTATTTCACGTTTTTCCCCAGGCATGATTGCTTTTCTATCTGAGGTTATTGAAAATCACTGAAAAAGCATTACCGAGAAAGGGCCTAACGTTCCCAAACTATTAAAGTGTGTAATTGTAAACAACAGTAATGCAAATTTTTATAAGCTTTCTTTATTAAACTCTATGTTTATGTACTCTAAATTCCAGTGTAAGCTAGAGTTCTAAGCCCACCTTTAGCCCCTGGTGAATATTAATGCATGACTGAGAGCCATGTAATAAAAAGGAGGATGTGTGTATAGAGGTTTAGCAGTCAAGTGAGGAAGGATTCGATCCTTTTTCACAAATCCATTTGAATCGAATAGTGTGAGAGGAGTCGCAGGATAAGTGTTTGATTTAAACTTCTCTGGTCTGCTTCCAAAGCTATTCTGCAAAGGTTGCCTCTCTCACCACCCTGAGCCTCTCTTGCTGGAGTGAATTTAAATTCTTTGGAATAGAAAAGTAGAGCTTAACACCCAAAGTGCAAGGGCTACTTCAAAGACACTGAAGTGGAAAATCTGTGATTTTTTTTTCAAGCATCCTGGATAATAAAAGACAGTTTTTGGAAAGTTTCTAAATGACATTGAAAGACCATGTTGACAAGATCACATGCAAGACCTATATGATCTACTTTCTCATCGAGCTTGTCTTCCAAGTTGAGCGTGTCATGTCTTTATCTGTGATCTGCAGGTGGGTGGGAAGATGTAGCTGAACACTGAACAAAATCAAACCGGGATCCTTCACAACCTCAGGTCATCCCTGGGAAGGGTGTGGCCTGTGGAGCGCCACCCACCATGGCCAAGAAGGCACCCAGTGGACGGGGGAAAGGGGAGCGGACAGACGCCATGGCGGCCTTGCAGGCAGCCAATGAGGAGTTAAGGGCCAAACTTACAGACATCCAGATCGAACTGCAGCAGGAGAAGAACAAGGTGGGCAGAACTTTGTTTAAATATTCTTTCATCTTCATCATGGATTTGAAGTGTGCTTTGTTTACTACACCAATGATTTACTAAGTCACTGATCTGTATATGCTGAATACTCACATTTCATTATTTGGTTCAGATGAGTTTTAAAAAAAAACAAGTAAAAAAAAAAAAAAAACTGCTGGAAAATAGAAAAGTTAAGGAAACCATTGCAGCTTTCTGCTAGTGATTAATGGTTGGTTATAGTTCTTTTGTGTTTTTCATGTGGGTTTAGATGTATTTGATGGTTATCTAATGGAATCTAATGGTCTCTGATGGTCTCTGATGGATCTAATATCTAGTTAACTGACCAAATAGATAGAACCAGTGCATATTCTATTAAAATACAGCAGTTAAATGTACCAAATATATTTTGCATTACTAAATCAAGAATATTAATACCCCTAAAACAATTTTTGGAACATTTTAATGGTGACCAGTATACATATTCTCACTAGGAAGTAAAACAATATTTCTTAAAACTTTAGAATACTTAGAAACAATATTTCTTAATGGCATGGCAAAGTAGTAATGCAGAAAGTTAGAAAGACTGAGACCAATGAGATGATGATCTGGGGAAATTACTGAGAAAAAAATGTGTTTAGATGGGTGCCATGGTGGTGTAGTGGGTAAGCGTTGCTGCCTCATATCTCAAGGCTCCCTAGTTAGAGTAGATCCTGAGCTCGGGTTGCTGACTTCGCATGTTCTTCCTGTGTTGGCATGGGTTTCCTTTGGGTACTCTGGTTTCTTCCACTCCTCCCAAAAACATGCCAAGAGATGGATTTGCTATGCTAAATTACCCCTAGGTGTAAATGAATGTGCATGGTTTCCTGCAATGGCCTCGGGTCCAATCCAGTGTGTCCTGCCCAATGTTCCCAGGATATGTAGGCTCAGGATCCATCGATGAATTCTGTTTTCCATGATGAATCCCTAAAGTTGCATGATTATTAATCAACATAAACTTTGAGAAGGAGAGAACATTAATGTTGTTTAATACATCACCTGATTTTGGAGCCGTGATATTTTCGATGCTGAAATGTCAGTGCACCATTACTGGTTTGAAATATTGGATGTCATGGTGTACAGCTCTGAGCAACTGATTCATATGCAAACAACTCATTTGCCTTCACTGATTTATTTTTAAATGATAAATATTTAAATACATAATACATTCATGAATATTCATGTAAGTATTGATAGGGAGTAATATTGGTAAGGCTACAGCCATGCATTTATCTGTGCATTGTCTTTGAAGCTTCCTTAATCGGATTCCTGTAGAAAGTCTGGCATCATGTCAGGAGGTGAGCTTAGTTTCTCCTGCTGTGTCAGCTGAGTGCTTTCCAATATCAGTATACTGTGTTTATTACTATGAAAAAAGGCACAGTATTGTCATAGCATTGCATGTTCTTTTGTGTGTGTGTGTGTGTGTGTGTGTGTGTGTGTGTATGTGTGTATATAATGTAAGGCATTAAGAATGTCTATGGAGCCTTCATTTCACCCCGTCCTCTGTCATGCAAACTTTTATTTTATGCTCTGTGTACATGTGCATGTGTGTATTCGCATGTATACACAGTGTGTTCACGTGTGTTGTGTGTACGTGAACACATGAACGCATGGCTACGCATATATGGGCAATGCTGCAGTATACAGTATGTGATACTCCTGAGGAAATACAGGCCCCTCCAAAAGAACTGGAACAGCAAGGCCAATTCTATTGTTTTCGTTATACACTGAAGTCATTTGGGTTTGAGATTTAAAGATGGATATGAGACGACAGATCAGAATTTCAGCTTTCATTTCCTCATATTTATATCTAGTATATGGACTGTATATGGTTTAATTTAAAATCTAAATTATGATCCCACTGTGCGTGTGTGTGTCTGTGTGTGTGTGTGTGTGTGTGTGTGTGTGTGTGTGTGTGTGTGTGAGGGAGAGAGCGACAGAGAATATGTTTAATACAGCAGTTTGTGCATTATCTCCAATAACTGTCTGGCAAACGATTCGAAAACTAGTGAATACAAGGAAAAGTGTCAGTGATCAATAAGAGCCTTGATACACCACCATGACTCTAGCCTCATGATAGCTGGATATAAAGCCTATTAAAAATCCAATGGAAAGACAATCATTATTTAATTGCAACATAAAACAATTTAGAGATTAAAAAAGATTTAAGGCACAATTAACATTAATTATTACACACTCTGATTTTATAGCATTGATTAAGATGCATTACACCACAGCTAATAATAACGCTAATGATAACCAGATTGGGCGGAAAAACATGCTGTTATTTAACAAAGTGAAATGTATAATCATTGATATGGTGAAGTTTTCTGTAAGGAGACAAGTATTTAACGTTTATGGAAGGAGTCTCCAATGTCAACGCTTCAGGATAGAGCTATTGATTTTCACCAGAAAGCAAAAGCTTCTTTTGCATTGATCTTAAATCACTTGATCTCATCAGTGAAAAACAATCAGCAGAACATTCCTTTTTTTTTTTTAATAAATGATGACTTTTTGTTGGAAGTGAATGCAATTCCCTTTGTACTGCATTCCAATCACAGCCAGAATGCATACATTTCCAGGACGCTTTGCTGTCTGTATAAAGGAAAGCTCTTTATGGACTCATTGTTTTAGTGTCAGCATTTGGTAACGATCATGCGATCAGCGCTTTGATAATATGACAAGCTGCACTTTTTTTGACTTATTAATTCCAAGAGATACAAAAATGAGCTTGGCAAGGTAATGACTGTTTATAGCTGCTATAGCATACTGTAAGTGATAACAGGAACTAACATGTTCCGTGGGCTTTCACAATATTAACTGTAGCTATCAATTATTACATTTATGGTGTGTCTTTGATTAATGAATAAAAAATTATAATAATCGTTTATTATTTTCTCCTGTTTTGTTTTATTCCGTACATAAACTATTGCATATGGATGTTGCCACATTATAATAATATAGTATAAACTGCTGCATATGCGCATGCATTGTACATTGTGTGCCCCACTTCTGTCTTATCTGTATTCATTAATTTGCACTTTCTAATAAGCCATACTTAATTTGCCACTTGTTCATCACAAAGTCTCCTTGCTACCCTTATAGTGTCGCTATATTTAGTCCTAAAGTTTTCTTTCACTCTCCTTGACCAGCATTATGCAACATAGTGAATCTGATTCTTTGAAAAGTGAAATGTAGATTATGTGGAATAATGTCCTCAGATGCTATTTATCTGGCTGTAATTAAAGTGTTTCTGAGACCATGACCCTTGTGTGAAACACACATATGGCGGAAATGAGCCAATTATTTGTGAACCACATCCAGCAGCTTGTTAGCATTTCATTTAGCAATTCACGCTGTCAATGTTGCTGTGTGTTAATGCAGGTGGAATGTGTGGGTGGGTCGGTAGGTTATGGGTCGGTAGTTCGAGTCAGTAGGCATCATTACTGATTTATTCAATATGAAACACATCTTTTGGCTTGACTATGTCTCTAATTGCGTCACAATTAGATGTATTTTGGACATTTACTGAAAAAAGGTTCCTTGAGAGTTCTTTGGATACTGCACGGCTTCAAGCTCCCTGAACGGGTTCTACCTGGAACTCTCTTTAATGGAGAAGCACATTAGAGTAGATTTCTTCACAGAAACTTTACAGGCTCCCACAAACAGTAGCCATTTTCTAAATTTGTGTTCACTCTAGCAAGTCAAAAGATGCTCATATTCGCTTTGTAAGCATGTATTGTTTGTAGTTGTGAAAGTAATATTTTAATTTAAGTTGAATGAGAGCTAAACTGAGTGGGGAACTAATGTTGTTCTGTTTCCAGGGGACGGAAACAATCATTTGGAATTATATATTATAATATTGTTTATAATATTGCACAGAATTGAGAAAATCTCAATCCAGTTGTTTCAGTGTTGCTTGCAGTGTCACCTGTATCACAGTTCTGTTTTGTACAGTTACATAGAAAATGAACAGCTGACTGTCACTTGGTTGTTTACTAGTGTGAACCACAGATTGTAGTAAGATTTTCACCCACCTGATTATGTAAAATTACATTTCTGCATAAGATATTCAGAATGTTTGCTTTGTTTGGCAGAAATGGAACTGTTGGCATATCTACACTCCTAGAAAAATATCTGCACTCTTCATACCTTCCTGTAGGGAACTGTTATGGGGTTTTACATACATCCTTTGTGTTCTGCCAGTAGGACAAACTGAAGATCATGCAAGAGTTATAGACCTTTAGTTTTTAGGAGTGTATAAAATGAGGACATTTTATTAGTTTTTTGAACGATGATGCAGTGATTGTATCCTCCACACACTGAGAAAAATGGGATCCATTTACCAACCTTAAAGGTTTCTTCTGGGGAAACCCTTAAAGGAGTCTATGTTGTATGTATAAAAAGGTTCTGAGTAGACCCGTGTTAGAACGGTAGAACAGCTAACCATCCAGAAAACGCAAATGACACCCTTGCAATATTTCTGTAACTGAAAACTTGGTTTTGTCATCTTGCCACAGTCTCTTCAGAGTATTCACACAACTGCAATTGATGCAATTTTTCCTTTTCTCAGCCTTTTGGAGATTTGCTTCATGTTTGTAAAAAAACATTCGTCTGGCAACATGCTGTTTGTTATATTGTAACAGAGAATCCTACAGCGACTCTCATGATAAATATTTACTTTAGCAGCAGTGACTTTAGTTTGAATCCAGAGATCTGGCACTGAGTATGTTACACTTCAGCCTGCCTAAGTCAGTGTGAAATAATGAGCTGCAGCAGAAAAGCAGTCCAACTGCACAGTAATGAAAGCACAAAGCTCACAGTTTTACGGATGTGCTGCTGTCAAACCAGACAGTCAGACTGAGCGGAGCTATTGTGTTTGCACTGACAGGAGCTGGAGATGGTGGAGATGCCTCTGCTGTTTCACGCCTGAATAAACAATGCTCAACATGTATGGTAGTGATAAATGAGGCGCATGTCACCCTCAGCATGACTCCAGTCATAGCTTGTGGAGTGGAGGCGATGTTTCATTGGTAAGGGAAGTTGATTCCATAGTGCACTTTGACTGGAATCTAGTTTTGGCACTTACAGGACAGAGGAACCTTTTTTTTTTTACCATCTGGTCTGGTAAGAGTATTTCAGTATTAGTTTTCCTATAATGTTCTATAGCTTCCATTTTTATTGTTTTCACGTCACTAGCCAGTTACCAGCTATCTCACTCACCATGAACCCTTTTCAAGATTCCATGATTGGGGTGCCATTTGTGTCCTACAGATATTACACTTACAAATATGGAACTATAAAAGTCATTTTAAACACCAGTAAAGTGTCCTTCACAACAATACGTGCATATTTCTCATAAATAAAACAAATAAATAATAATAATATATACTATATATAGCACATAGGAAACAGCATGGGAAGAAGAAAATTAAGCTAAATAAAAAAAAATTAATTTCATCTCATTTAAAAAAAAATCTGTGATATTGTTATATTGAATGATGAGGTCACATTGAACATATAACCCTATTAGACAAATTTTAGATTGAAAGTAAGTACATTTAAAGTCAATTATTATAATGCCCTTATTGTTTTTATGCTATTATCATGGAAGTTTGCATGGATTTGCTAATTCTATGGTTAAAATATCAAAACAAAACAAACAAACAAAACAAAAAACCCTAAATCCCAATACTTCTACTGTTACTGTTCACTAGTACTGTTTAGGAGCAAAATGCAGCCTTGAGAAATGAAAAAAGTAAACATTTTTTGAATAGTATTGTGCAAGTTTCATTAGATTTATGTTTCATTAGAGTTATAAAAGTTAAACGGCACCATAATCATGTAATCCTCCACCCAGATTTACGTGTTTTTGTTTTGTTAATCCATTTTTGTTCTTCTGCTATTGTTCTTCTGCATCACTACCATGTTCACCATCTCTGCTGATAGTAAATTTTTAATGAGTTTTCCACTAAATACAAGAAAGTGCACAGTATACACTCACTGTATACATTTGCTAAACTGCTCCATTCTAAGTACAGTTATCCTCTTCCCATGACTGTTTTTTTTTCTTCTTCTGACCTTAATTAATCTGATGGATGACTTGGTCCCCTCTAAAGGCTTATAGGATAGCTCGGCCTCGGGTTCTGCTCTCACTATGGAGAGCTCCATTTCCTTACTCAGCTACAAATCATGCAGATCCCAATTACTCTGTATAGCTGCTTTAAAACGCGCACACACACACACACACACACACACACACACACACACACACACACACACACACACACACACACTCACACACACACACACACACACACACACACACACACACACACACACACACACACACACACACACACACACACACACACACACACACACACACACACACACACACACAGAGAGAGAGAGAGAGAGAGAGAGAGAGACAGACAGAGTAGCTCTGCAGGCTTTGTGGGATTCATGTGTCCCATGTGGACAAGATGAAAATGTTAGATGACTGATAGGCCTTGTCACATGTTACACTGAGTTTTAGATGAGCGATTTTATTGCTGTTCTCATTTCCTCATATTTTCAGTAACAGGACATCTTACCTAATATTATTTGCATTATTAGTTAGCACTAACAATCCCTGAATTTCAGCATTATTCACCATTTGTAATGAATATTAAGAAAATAATTAGCACTTACTAGCTTAAACAATAATTAATATTAATTAACACCTTGCTCCTAATTGCGTCCATGACTAACAATGAGTCCACATTGACCAATATGAACCTGAACTAATATGTTCTTACAGATTTAAGAATAAATTTAGGATGTTTATAATGAACCAGATTCAGGTCACTGGGTGTTACGGTCTCACTTATAGAACGAAATTAACTCCCAGGAACATATAATTTAACATTCAATTTAAAGATATTATTTCATGTTGGTCCTTATGGACTTGACTATGAACAAACATCAGTTATTATGCATATACTATAAACATATACTATACTTTGTCAACACTACTTATGGTGTAATCAAACAAAAGATTCTAAACTTAATAAACATCAGACATTTGGGCCACTGTACCTGTAGGTGTTTTTTTTTTTTTTTTACATGGCATTCAAAGGATTTTCTTTTGTGATTTTACATCCACCAGCATTTATAACAGTCATTGGCACAATATGAGTTAAGCTGATTCAGGTTCATTTCAATTGAACAATACACAATGGTGCATAAAAAACTCTATTTCTTCTGTACTCAGCTACTAATGAACCAGTATAAAAATATATAGCTTTTCATCATAGTACCATGACATTTAATGTGCATGTTCAGGATCCATATTATCAGTATTATTATTATAAGAAATGCCTGTAAATTTAGTCCGCGAAACACACCATTGTTATTAAATTCATAGTTCTGCAATGGCTTAAATCAGGTGTATATATTAAATCAGTTTCTCATTTCAAGATTTATTTACTTTTAATGTATTTACCTTATTTAATTATGTAGTATTTACTACAAATATTTTGCTTGTAGAAAACCAGAAACATAAGTGCCCAACTTACATGTTTAACCCTCTTTCTCCTCTTTCCGCTATCACAGGTGAGTAAGCTAGAGAGGGAGAAGATGCAGGAGGTGCGTCATGAGCAGCACAAGTCTGCAGCGGCGGTGAGCGAGCTGCGGGCCAAGCTACATGAGGAGAAGTTGCGTGAGCTGCACTCTGTACGGGAGACGCTGCTGCGCCAGCACGAATCCGAGCTGCTACGGGTCATTAAAATCAAAGACGGAGAGATTCAGAGACTGCAGGCCCTCGTGAATGCACTCCGAGATGGCTCTACAGACAAGGTGTGAAGAACTGGAGGAGATCTTAGAGGAAATGTTTGCAGACCTACAATGCATCATGACTCATACACTGACTTTTAAGTGGGCAGTAGATTTAACACACCAAAGTCAACTAATTATGGACTTAATAATTAATGCTTAATGTAATGGGGAACTGAAAAGTGCTTGGGGTTTGAAAGGAGTTATGCTCTGATTACAGTGAAATCCAAAAGTCTGTGCACCCTAGCAACTTCTCAGAGTTTTGAAAAAAAAAAAAAAAAAAACTACAGTTTGTCATTTTTATTTTTCAAACAATACTCCATCTTTCTTCACTAATAAAATTCCAAAGAAGTTCATATTGACTGAAACCATTAGGTATGATGATGCATAACACATAGAGGATTGTACTAATTGAGTCAATATTAATTGTTAATCATTAACACGAAAATAATTTCACTTTGTATTAGGATAATAAGTGGATTTGTCAAACAATAAAAATGTTTAAATGGTGATTCATTCTGTAATAAGTATCAACTGAGACTTTTTTATTATATTTCATTGGAATAAAGAAGTTCTTAAGGAATTTACACATACTTAAACAAAAATTTCAAATTTAAGACTAAACCCAGAATCCAGAATCAAAAGATTCCTGAAAATGGACATGAGTAAAATTATATTAAATATTATATGTTAAAAAAATCAGTTATCAGTAGAGCCACAACATACAAGCACATTCTCATAACAGTGCCTCAATGTAAATGGAAGTAAAAATAACATTAGTGACTAATCACTACGTGCAGGTGAAGTCGGCTCTGATGGTGGAGGTGAAGGAAGAGGCACGTCGGGGCTTCGAGACCGAGCGCTCACGCCTGCAGCAGGAGATCTCTGAGCTGAAGGGTGTGAAGCGGCAGATGGAGGAGGCGCTGAATGTAGCCCTGCAGGCCGACAAGATTAAAGCCGCCGAGATCCGCAGTGTGTACCACCTCCACCAAGAGGAGATCAACCGCATCAAGAAGGAGTGTGAGAGGGAGATCCGTAGACTGGTGCGTGCTGCTGCTACTCTGTTCTTTTCATCATTTGGAATCAACAACCTGATTTACAAGACCAAAATTAGCGTAGGGGTCCACATTTAAACTCTGCCTTAATGTGGTATTTATCAAATCTCTACACCATGTTTATAGGTTTCTTCAAGAAAATCTGTACGATGTGTGCAAGTCATAGTGAACCAGGTGCTGAGTGCACTCCTTATTTCCAGTGTACTTTAATAAATTTCTTTTTATAAATTTCATAATAATGTGCTCTATGTGCGTTCACGTGAATTTTCTCAGTCGGGAAATAATTTTTCCGATTATTCTGACACCATATGAATGCAGTATAATTTAACTAGCGATCACAGTGTTTCCCACAGGTTGAGAATTTACTTGTGGTGGTGCTTGGCGCGGCGTGTGACGGTGCGGGTTCAGTAATAAACTAGTCAAACAAATGTTCATGAATAAACTATTTATTGCAAATGAATAACTACTCAAAATAAATAACTATCTATATGTCAACATAAATAATGATTAAGAAATAAATAACTACATATTAAAAAACTTTTCCATTTTCAAAATATATTAAAGAACAAAACACAGACTCTGATTTTTGATGAACATGTCAAAATAAATAACTTTCAAAATAAATGGCACAGTTGGCATTGCTTGCCGGAACATTTAATTTTCCTTGGCTTGGAAAAAAAACTTTTCCAAGGCCTATCTGTAGGGGTATGCTTCAGGGGCATATCCACTGATAGAGATTCTTACTTTTATCAAATAAAAAAAACTCTAATTTATAAAATACTAAGCGTGTTATCAATACTTAGTTGGACGATGCTACAATTATAAACAAAGTGTCTGCTCCATGACTGTCTGCAGCAGCAGTCACAGCAGACTTTTGCGTGTCTTGATTGAAAAGAAAAATTGGAATTCGGATTTTATCTAAATGGGCGGGTCTTAATCTACCTGGACGGGCCACCCAAGTAGAGCCTATGTATGGGAAACACTGGATCACGTGTGGTGATGATGCTTCTTATATCCGTTTCGGAGCACCAGAGGGCAAATATTTAAATCGACAGCTCAGGCATTTAAGTGTCACCGAAATGATGCACCGAAATCTGTGTTCTGATTCGGTCCGGTACATACCGGTCATATAGGTACCGGTACCCAACCCTACTGATGAATTGCGTTTTCTTTTACATCATGTGGATGGCCGGGTGTGTGTGCATCACTTACCTGGGGAAGAGGTGGCACCAGGATGAACTATAGAAAGAAGGCAAGCAGGCAGAGGCAGTGTGATGCTCTGGGCAATGTTCTGCTGGGAAACCTTGGGTCCTGGCATTCATATGGATGCTACTTTGTCACGTACCACCTACCTAAACATTGTTGCAGACCAAGTACACCCCTTCATGGCAACAGTATTCCCTAATAACAATGGCCTTGATAATGAGATAATGTGCCTTCCGACACTGCAAACATTTTTCAGGAATGGTTTGAGGAACATGACAAAGAGTTCAAGGTGTTTACTTGGCCTCCAAATTCCACAGATCTCAATCCGATTAAGCATCTGTGGGATATGCTGGACAAACCAGTCTGATCCATGGAGGCCCCACCTCGCAACTTGCAGGAGTTAAAGGATCTGCTGCTAAAGTCTTGCTGTCAGATACCACAGCACACCTTCAGAGGTCTTGTTGAGTCCATGCCTTGCCAGGTCAAAACTGTCAGTGGCACAAAGGGGACCTACACAATATTAGGCAGGTGGTTTTAATATTATGGCTGATCAGTGTAAACTGATTAGTAATCAGATTTCAATCTGGCTAACCAGAGAAATTAATGTAAATGCTTGTGGTTTAAATCCTGATACAATCTAGGCACAAGGAGCACGAAATGACCAGGTTTAAACAGGATCTATTTTACATCAATCCACAGTGGTGTGGTTGGAAAGGTACTACAAAAAGATGGCTCTCCCAGAGGAGGGTTTGAGACTTATATTGTTGCTTAGGATGTCTACATGCTCTTTAACTTTTCTGGAGCAGTGAACTGCTTGCTCTTTTAAGTCCTTTCTCTGTATTCCCTTTCCAATTTCCCATTTTTTTCTGATCTGTCTAGCACTTTTAACAATAGACAAAGCAGCATTAGAAATCTGGATGTAAATTTAAATCTTCAATGAGCAAGCCAGAGGCGTTAGTGGCAAACACTGCCTGAGACGATACGAGGAACAAGCCTTGAGAGGAACCAGACTCAAAAGGGATCACATCTTTTTCTGTGACTATAAATCATTACAGTATACATGTTTAGAATACTAATGTCAAGCAGTACTAAGTGTGTAAAGGCTGTTCAATATGAGTATACAGTATTGTGAATGAGAGTCTGAGATGAAAACATGACACTTTTCATCAGCAGTTCTTGGGTACAGATCTACAGTATCCAAGTGCCAGTCATTAGGGTATCACTACACTGTTATCACTGTTAGAAGCTCATCCAACATGACATGAGCTTCCAGATGTAATAGCCTAAAAGCATGACAATGACAAACATTCCCATGAGAAGCTGATTGATCGAAGCATGGATCATGTGATATTGTCAACGTGCTGCGCTGTGTGCTGGGTCAGCAGAAAGCTTGGATGAGCTGAGAGGTCTTGTGCTGCTGCCGCAGCTGATGTGTTGGAATTATCGATCCTCAGAACTCTGTCCTGTGGGTCTCTTTATTTAGCACAGCAGAAGAGCAGGAGTTTGTGCTCTTGATCGCGTTGCCACAGTCAGTGCAGAATGACATGTAGTGGTGAAGTGGAGGGGACAGTGATAATGTGCGTATGTTTACTGGTCATTCTGTACCTATTACAGATAAGACACAAGACTGCAGAAAGCTATTATCAATCAGTACCAGGAGGGAATGAGGGAAGAAAATCTAAGAGAGTACAGTGGCATAAGTATGAGGTGAATAAGGAATAAAAGTAAAGGACATGCAGAGAATGTTGGCCTTGGCAGATTTTAGATGACATCACCCTCCTTAACATCAGCGTCACCCAGCGCTTGGAGAGACAGACAAATAGAGACATTAGTTCCTGTTTATTGCGTCCACAATGTATATAACATCGTTATTGCTTTCTTATGGCTGGAGGGGTTGACTGTATCCTATTACCTTTATGTTTTCTTAAATGAATGAGATGTCAGTCAGCCAGTCTAATTATTTATCTTGGAACATATAAATGGAAAGTGACTACTGTATATTAACTGCTTTCTTATTCCTGATGAACAAACATACTCAGAGAAGAAGTGGAAAGACAGGAATGCACTGAATGTTAAGACAATTGCGACCCTGTGTAGGATAAGCGGTATGGAAGAGCATGATGGTTGGGCTGCAACTGCTGCAATCGTCAAGAGAATGCTATAAAAGTGAAAGTGAGCGAGGGCATGTTTTTGAGACGATGCTGACTCCCGCACAAATATCACATTTACATGTGGTGTGTTTCTGCATTAATTTAAAAACTGACAAGTTCCTCGAGTCTTTGTTCGAGAAGTTTTTATTGTGCTGAGCCATGCGTTTTGGAAATGTAGTCTCCTCAGGGTAGTTGAGCAGAAACATGACCCCAATCCACAGCTGGCTACTACAGTCTTTCACATTTCCACTGTGTCCTTAATTCATTCTTATTAGCTGTGGAAAGAAATTATTTTTTGCATGAGTATATCATTGGTCACATGACATTGTTGATAAATTGATACCATATACTGTACAGAGTAAAAATGGCTTCAATTAAGTAGTAAAGTTTACTTAATTAGATGCTAAATCTATTTCCATCCTGGTAGGATAAGCCCATTGGGTCATATTTTTTTGTTGTTTGGGTCATATTTGTTAAAAATTAAATACAGAGTACTATATTTTGAGCTACCGATCCATGATGTTTTTTTTTTCCCCACACCATAAATGTCAATCGAGCACTGATGAATGTGAATAAGCTGCTCTTAAAGTGAGGTGTAATGACACTGTGGAGTGACAGGCATGACCGGATTAGTCTCCGAGATGGATGATGCACTATGACGCCTGAAAAAGAAACTCCACCTTCTCACATACTGAGATGTCAGTTTCAGAGGAACTTCTGATTGTATTGAATGTGGATTACAGAAGTGCATCCTTCCCTCTCTGTCACAGCTTAGTGGTCTTAGAGAAATCGGATTATTACCATGGTGTTATTATTCATAGGGGAAATAAGTGTAGTTATTATAGTCACATTTAAACAGCTTTCTGCTTTATGTGGGTTAAAAGGATGAAGAGCAAATGTGAACAGGTTAAATTTCACCTTCACCTATATCTGCATATCTTCCAAATTAAGAATAGCATGTAAACCTATATAAAATGGATTTTTAAGGTATCTCTTCCCTTAAATGAAGTACGCTTCGATCTTCAGCATCTCTACACTAATACACAGTGTTCTGCAGGATGTTAAACTGCATTAAAGCAGTGTGTTGTTCGTAGAGAGCCGCTGAGCCCTGTGGTTTCTTGGCTTGGGTGCGCGTGACCCCGCCTTTCATGGTCGGATGAAGGCCAGGCCACACTCCTCCACTGATCCCTAGAGCTAAAACTGGTGTACAACAAGATGCAGGATGGAGCTGTGCAGTTTTATGTTGCTAGGCAGTGCTGGCATTCAGCTGCCGTTTGTGTAGTCAGCGGGTAATCAGTTATTAGGAATGTTTTATCAGAGATCACACTGAGCAAGAAGAGAGGCATCAATCTGCTTGTCCAAATGAAAAGTACATACTAAATACTTCACTAATAGTGTTAATAGAGCTGGAGGCAGTCTGTACAGGAGTTTTTTTTGTGATTGTTGCGACCAAAAATGCTTGATTTTGCTGCAGCTTTTTTTTTTCTTTTTCAAAATTTGTGATGCAGTTTGAGGAGTTTTTGGTGAAATTGCAGTTGCACGAAATTGTTTTGCACAGTCTTTTGAAGTGATGTTTCTCGTGAAATGAGATCTTTTAGCTGTACTCATGTTTGATGCACATGAATCGAAGAGGGCTTTGGCTGAATGCTCCCAAAAAAAAAAAAAATTGTAAGCTGCTGAAAATATTGCAGAGTTTCCTTGATTTTGTGTTTCTGTGATCGCAAAATCACAAAATCCTGGAGGGACTGTAGAGGTTAGAATATTAAAGTAGCAGTTTGTCGTATTTTACAGTCTTCCGGTGCCTTCTCCCGAACCGACCCCATTCTCTTCCTTTTAATAAAAATGGATAGAACTGGTCAGCTCTGTTCCAGCTTGGGGTGACGCAAAATGAAGAAAATAGTAAGATGAATTGCATTCTAATACTAGAGATCACACTTTAATGACATATCTTTTACATTTCACAGTTATCACGAAGGTGCATGTAGTGTCCCTTTAATTAGACTTTAGAATAAAGCTTTGAAGGGACATCAGTGGACCTTAAATTATTTTTGAAGGTATATAATATTCACTTTTCCAGGTGAAAGATACATACTAGAGGTACAAAAGATGTACAGTTGATGGTACCACCCCATCAACAAGGAAAAGTACAGTTTGGTACCTTTATTTCTGAGTATATTGGTTAGTGACAAAGCACCAGAAGGACTTATGTTTCCTGTCTAGGTCTGTGCCATGAAGCTGTGATTGCACCAACAGCAACAAGTTACATTTGAATTTTCTCTATTTTATTTATATAAACATGGTATATATTTGACATGGTAAAGAAATGTTCACTGGATCAATCCTGTCTACCAGTTTGTCCAATATTCCCCCAAATCTGTATTCTCACAACTTTAATTCCAATCTGTGTTTAGTTCTTATTCAACAGTGTTTAGAGCATGGGCTCATTTACTACAATATTAAAATATATTTTAAGTAATGTTGGTGTGCATAGATTATGCAGTAGTTACTACCATGATGTATCCATACTTAAAATGTGCAGGCACAGTTCACACTCACATGCAATTATAATGTCTGTTGCTACACACATAATAGACAACCTCACAGAAACATCAGCATCTCGTCAGCTCAAGGGTTAAAGCTGTAGTAATATCTAAAATATTATTAACTACAAAATTCTTAATATGTGAGCACTGAATTGATTCCCCTGATTCCCTATGTTCCTAATTCTTCATAGTCTCTCTCTCTCTCTCTCTCTCTCTCTCTCTCTCTCTCTCTCTCTCTCTCTCTCTCTCTCTGATGTGAAAATTAACTATTGCTCCCCACTTGGCAGGTGACTCATGGCAACACACACAGGGTAGGCGTTACCACGGTGATCAGTGTGTGCACGCATGTGTTTGTGTGTGTGAGAGTGTGAGAGAGAGACCAATAGAGAGAGAGTTGGAAATCATATCATTTCAGCCCTCGGGCAAGAAAAAACAAAACACTAACATCCAGTTTAGAAAGATTTAAAATGTTGTGTCCTTCCATTAATGATTAAACTGATTAAATGAATTCGAGTAATTGAATTGATTCAGTCATTTTTTAAATAAATTGTTTCCAAAAATTTAGAAAACAACCAGGCATCATATCTAATGAACTACAAAGTTCATTTAAAGCCCTGGGCACCAGGGTTGTGTCTATGAGACTTCTGTGAATAATCCATCTTGTTAGAGCTGAAATATGTAAAAGGTCATAATAAAGATGGCCTTTGCATGTGCAAATGTGATAAGTTGCATGTGCAAATGTGATAATGTTAAGATTATGACTGATCACTTGTACTCCAGGCCTGCTGGATTATCATTAACAACCATTATCTACCCAAATCTAAAGGGTGTGTGTGTGTGTGTGTGTGTGTGTGTGTGTGTGTGTGTGTGTGTGTGTGTGTGTGTGTGTGTGTGTGTGTGTGTGTGTGTGTGTGTGTGTGTGTGTTTGCATATGTACGTATGAGGGAAGGAAGGTTTTTACTTGTTCTAACTTTAAAGGTGACAGTTTTTCATGAGAAGAGATCAGTGTCTCCGAGGATATGTATTTCTTTGAAAGATGATATGTGCCTTGTGAACATGTGTTACCTGTGACATGTGGACTGATGAATTCAGTCATGCCTTAGTGTAGGATTTATTTTAGTACCATCATTGGATCACTTATCTTAAAAGTGTTTACTTGTTTACTTTCAACTTTTAACTTTTAGCCTTTCTTCTTGTTCTTGTTTTTCTTGTTCTTCTTGGGTCAAAGACTAAAATAATGATCAAAACAGCAAAAAAAAAAAATAAAAAAATCAATTAACTAGCAATTACCTTTATGTCTAGTTCTACAAATATTAGTAGTTATACTATAAGTTAAAATACAATGCAATGAACACAAATATTTTGTACTTAGTAGTATATTTATACTTTGATATATTATTGAATACAACAGATAATTGGCAAAAGTCATAAAGCATACATTTAATTGTACTAATTGGTTAATTGAACATATTTTATTTTATACAATATATTATATAGATTTTATATATTGCTGTTATCATTGCAACCCTGTTCAACTGTGTTGAACAACATTGCTGTTGTAGTTACTATTTTGTTCTGTAAAAAAATAAAATAAAAATTTTAAATACTGTAACGTCTTTCCCCACAGTGACAAGGAAGAGAGTTTCTCGCATAAAAGGTTTATTGAACCAGGCTACTGTCGGCTGCAGCCACGCCAGCTTAGAATAATAACTCAGCACCATGAGGGTAATCTCTCTTCTCCCCACCCCCAGAACTCTCTCACCAACCTGCAATCCTAACTTTTTACATCCTCCTCCTCCAAGTCCCTACTCAATACTATAAAATTTTCTGCATTTATCATTTTTTTTAGTTTAAGAAAATGTATATGTGCATTTTAGTTTTTCGTTTTCATTGGATTGAAAACAACAATCAAGGACTGCAGTCAGTCATTGGGCCTGCTTTGTAATTTTACAAATGTGAATATCATAATTGTGGTGCTACTCCACACACACCACTAGATCTTGTTACTGCTGCTCATTAAAATGGGTGGAGTCCATCGCAGGCTAATGTCGGTGTTGCCATGGTGACCGCATTATTTGGGCAGACAGTGAGTGGGGACATTTGGTTGGTCACCATGATGAAATGTATGCCAGTGGAAGGTCCTCACAAGGACAGCAAGATGTGTGTGTGTCTGTGAGCGAGTGAGCGAGCGAGAGAGAGAGAGAGAGAGAGAGTATATACTGTGTTCTGACCAGAATGACACAAATCCTAAGGAAAAGACTATGCCATGTGCAGGGCTAGAGTATTATCTGAGTGTGTATCTGTGCGTGTGTGCATGACTATACTGTGTTCTGTCCTGTAGATGGATGAGATTAAGGTTAAAGAGCGCACTGTGCTCAGTCTGGAGAGGCACTTGGGTGTGCAGGCGGCTCACACTCGGAAGCTGCAGCAGCAGAACCAGGCTGTAAGCGATCAGTTGGCTGTGATCAGAGACCTCAGCCCAAAGAAAGAGGTTCCATATTCACCCGGTGCAGGAGACACAGCAGACAACACAACTAACCCTGTAAGCAAATTTCACTCCCCACCTAATAATGTGCTCCTGGTGAATGTTGCACCTACCTGCTGTTCAGAAATCAATATAGCCTCCAGTCAGGAAGTAGCTCTGGTACTCAAGCTTCTTCAGAGCATCATGATGATCGTCATCAGAACAACAAAGGTCATCATGATCTGATGAAGGTTTAGTGCTTGGCATTGAGCATGTTTTGGTGTTCAGGTGATTTCTAAAGCTTCATTGTTTTCTACATGTTGGTGTGTGTAGCCTATATACAGTGTTCGTGGCATTTGGCAAGTGAATTTAGATCTAAGATGTAGATTTTGTTACTTGTAAGGAAAGAATTTTAAATCAAACCGAACATAATGTACACGTCATATATTACATTCTACTGTTTGTTCCTAATTATGGTCATTAATTGTCTATATAAGGCCTTCTGTCTAACTCCTGAAGTCCTAACCAATGGATGAGATCACCTGGCTGTATTTACCCAGACACCAATGAAACAAAATCATGATTGGATAATCTTCATTTTGCGTTTCAATAATTTTGTTATATTCATATCCAGCGAAAAACAACAATAAAATGAAATAATAATAATGAACTTAAATTACACCCAAGAATTGTTTAGATTTGTATTCCTGAAAAGTGCTTAAACCTTCTCAGAAGGTCCTAAGGATACTCTATTGAAACTAGAACAGGCATTAGACCATGACATAGCAGTAAAGCCTTACCAAACAATATGAAACACTAAGTACATTTTCTGTTATTTGTGGTTACTCAGAGCTACTGGAGGCACAGAAATCTAGCTTGTAACTGACTTTCCTGATTGGTGTTTTAAGGCTCAAACCTCACCAACCCAACATTCCCCCAAAACCTAAAGCATATCTGACTGTGTAATTTCACCCATTTATAGTGCAGGACCTCAGTAAACTGTTTGGAGTTTGTTGGAGACTGTTGGGTTGGTGATGCATCAGATTGGATTTTGTTACTTCAGCACCCACGGCAACATTCACCACAACCTGCTTCAGAAGAACACTAATAACCACTTCCCTGTCTATTCTCACTGTAAACACTTTCCTGATTCATTGCTGGCTTCAGCTCTGATTGTTAACCTGGCAGGTTGCTCCATGCCAAACTGGGGTTTTGTATTTGTGAAAGCTTTCTGTTTTTCTTTTGCTAGAAATATATTTTATTTAAACCCTTTAGTAGCAGATTCGAAACTATTTCTTTTCAATACTTGTGTCGCATAATCCTAGCATGTGAATGGACTTCTTAATGTTTGTCCTTAATGCCTTAAGAGCAAAACTGTTGATACACCAGCTAAAACACAATCAATACACAGCGCACTAACTTCAGCACTGCAAAAAATAATAACCCATTGTTTTACTTAGTGAAAAAATAATAATATATAGTAGAGAAATAACAATAGTCATGACGCTCCAGTAAGGATACAACATAATGCTGAAATGATTAGTCTGTTTTTGAGACACTGTTATTTTATTATTATTAAATAATTAATATTTTTATATACAGTATAACATTTATTTAGCATATATATATATATATATATATATATATATATATATATATATATATATATATATATATATATATATATATATATATATATATATATATATATATATATATATATAATGTAGCATTTATATAATAAAATTTTTAACATTTGACAGCTGTTTTATTTTATCATCAGGTGATTGTTGAATCCCATCCCACTGCCAAAGGAGCAAAACTGGCTGTGCTCTCTGGAAGGAGGGATAATATACACTCTCCCCTGTCAATCACAGGGACACTAGCCAATTGTGGGCATCTGTGAGCTCATGTATGCAGAAGAGAGCAGATAGTGCTTTCCTCCAAGTGTCTTACACTGCCTGTGATGCAGCATCACCAGCAGTTCATTAAAAAATGTGGTTGGCTGGGCTCATGTGTCTCAGAGGAAGCATGTGATAGCCTTCAGCCTCCCTGGTTAGTAGCTGCTGTATGATAGGGGAGAGCTGGCTGGTGGGAGGGAATAAAAAAAAAAAATGAATAAAAAAAGAATGAATGAAAAATAATATTACCATAGATGATTTTGGGGTTTTCACCTAGGATTTGTCATCTAGACCATAGTTTTCCCAGTGTAACAGTCCATTATATCAAATAATAATAATAATAATAATAATAATAATAATAATAATAATAATAATAATAAATGTAACACAAATGAATTTGTGTTGGTTGAACCTGTTGCATTTGCATATTTTCTGCTTCCTTGGCCTGATGAAGCTCAGTGCATTTTGTCCTTTTTTAAAAAATTTTTTTTAAATAAATTAATTTTCCCCAGTAGTTATCCCCTATACATGCTGTCTAACTGATATACACATTAGTTATTACATTATTAATAGATTGTCTCCTGCACTGGGTATGAGCCTCTCAAGGTGTACATTTTGTATAATTGAGGTCTTTCTATATTGTATATTTAATTAATTAATCTCATTTATCAAGTGATAACTGCCTGAAATATCACGTGTAGTGCTGTGAGAATATAAGATGAGAAAACACACATCTTTTACATACCAAACTGTAAGATTCACACATTTTTCCACCTACACACTGACTTTACACCTTTACCTTAGCTTTTTTCTTTGCTGTATTGAATTTGTACGGTTGGCTGATTTTAGTTATTTGTTTCAGTTTTTTTTTCTCTGTTTTTATTCAGCAGCAGCTGCCAGTGGATTTGCTCTCTGTGGCCTTTCAGTGCTTCGTATTTCAGAAGTATCTTACACATTATTCTCAGTGTTTACAGTGACAAACTTTAGTGTACATTTTCATGTTTGAGTAATAGTACAACATTCCTGAGATTAAAGAGAGTAAGCTACAAACTACAAACTCACTATACTGTAATTTTAATTTACATATGATGCTTGTGTCCTCTTTTGTGGTACTAGAGTTGGAAAAAAAAGAAAGAAAAAAAAAGGAAGTGATCACAACAACCTCCATAAAACCCTGTGGAATTGCATCTTATTTATGCCTTCTTGGGATGATAGTCCTATCCAAACACAAACCGGTTCATTGTTAAACATTTGTAAACACTTATAATTAAACTATAGCCTTTCCTGAACAGCTGAAGAATGTTTGAGGCCTGACAGCAGGCATTCGATGTGTTATTATGCTGTACATGCTGTACTCCAGCGTTAGTTCCAGTTCTCTGCAGTCGGTTTGTGTTTCAGGTACAGCAGTTGGATGAGAAGGACGCTCGTCGTTTCCAGCTGAAAATCGCTGAACTGAGTGCCATCATTCGCAAGTTGGAGGACCGCAATGCTCTTCTCTCAGAGGAGCGTAACGAGTTGGTGGGTCACGGCTTCTTATTCTAGTAAATGTAAAGTTGAATAAATGCTTTAGAACATGTTGATGTGGAATTAATGAGTTGAGAATTATACTGAGATGGAAAAATGTAATGGGCCTAAACTTGCTAGTCAATTTTGAGCAATTTGGCAAATAACTAACAGGAACATCAATTTTCGTATTAAAATGTTGATCAAATTGAGGACATTTATCAATGAGGGTGTGAGATTGTGAGACTGGAGGCATCTTGCTTTTAATTTAAACCCACAATCTTCCAGACACAAGCTCAAAAACCTAACCTCTAAAAGGATATAAACATGTCCTAGTAAGCGTACTGTGATTATACAAGTGACAATAGTTCTTGCTGTATTCTCAGAGACACAACACTGATATATAATCATGTTTCTCGATCAAGACATGACTAGAGATCGGTATATTAAACCTGCAATTTAATATTCAGCAAAACCTGACAGTACATCCAGATCTCTATTCACAAATGTACAGCTGCTCAATTATATAGACCATTTATGTAAAGGTTGCTATTATAATGCCTGTAAATGTGTATACTCACATTTATGTCTACGTATGTGTTTTTTAATCCACAGCTGAAGCGTCTCCGTGAGGCCGAAAGCCAGTATAAACCACTTCTGGATAAGAATAGGCGTCTGAGTCGTAAGAACGAAGAGCTGGCTCACGCTTTCAGGCGCATGGAGAACAAACTACGCTTTGTCACGCAGGAGAATATAGAAATGGTGCTACACACATTCAACATGCTTCATCTAATAGCATTTACATAATAAAGCAAAAGCTCTGAAACTTTGCATTTAAAATCTAAACATAAAATGCACATTGAGATACTTCAGTAGTGTTTGACTTATCAATTGGCTGCTTGCATTTTATATTTAACCGAGTCAAGATCACTTTATTTTCATGCTCAGCAACAGACAACCTGCTGTGTTTTTCATCTGTCAGTTGCATTCATGTTATTGGGTTTCAGATCTAATTGTCCATAATCAACCACAGTGCACCACCAACATTATAAGAACAATGATTGATTCTTTCTGCCACATTGATGAAGTTCACAGAAAGATCAATTTTACTGTGTACTGTAAATAACCCTGGAGGCACTTACAGGAATATGGCTCTCGTCAATTGTTTTCAATATCAGTGTTTATTTATCATTGCTATAATGTCATGTAAACCAAATATGATTTTTGCAAAGCATGGCTGTGAGTGATTCAGGGCTGGTGGTGTTCAAATGCCAGTCAAGCCATTAGAATTAATCATCTACTGTATATACACAAGATATAAATCAGTAGCTTGGTTTCAGTACTCATAAATACCCACTGTCTTTCCACTTGACCTTTTCACTAGCGGTGCATTAATTAGCTCATGCAGCAGTATAATTCTGATCTGTCAGCACCACTGAAACTGATCTGGCTCTTTTAGAAATCAAAATGAGAGTTATGCTTGCTATGGTACATTGAAAAATTCTCCTTACGAGTCCTAAAAAAAACACAAAAAGACCCCTAAAATGCCCCTGTTTGTCTTGCTCTAATTCACCAGATTAACTTCACCTTATTCTCCTGTGTGTTTGAGCAGAAACAAGAGAAAATGTGCCATGCTGATGTGATGACCATGGTCCCCCTATCAAGCTGGTTTCACTAAACTCACAACCTATCACATGCCTGTCTTATGTCCCAGATTAAAACACGTTTAAAAGATGTTGTATTATTCTTACAAAAAAAAAAAAGGGAAATAGCTATCTAACTAGCATTAAGTGACTATTAAACAAGCTAGCGTGGAAACAAGGGGCAAGTTAGCATGGAAACAAGGGTTTAATAGCCAGCTAACAAGCATTGCCTGGCTATTAAACAAGCTAGCATGGAAACACACTAACTAATACTACTGTAAAGTAAAATTAGCTGGCTAATGTCATCCTTGTAGTAGCTAAACACAAATAGCTAAACAGTAAGCATAATTATTCATCACTCTATAAGTGTAAGTATTAAATAAAATAAGGTACTGGTCAAAATGCTGTAACACCAAGAGACTATTAATGTAAAAGCTAGATGGCCTGCAAGCGTCCCACCACTAAACCAAAACATTGTAGCGAATTCAGCTCAAATGGGTGAAATATATCTATATCTCTAATCAAAGCATGTTCTGATTAGTTATGGATATAAATCGACCATGAAAGGGAATGTTATGTTAATTACTGACTTACTGTAGTCTAGCTTTAGAATTAAATGCGAAGCGGCTTGATCTGTTTGTCCACCAAACTTACCAGGGCAATCTTCGTATTACTCTAAAAGGATAAATTATTCTTCTGGCCACGAAGTATAGTTTATTCTATGTTAAAAGAAATACAGCGCGTAGCGAAGAGCAACGTTAAAAGTGAACCTTGTCATGAGTAAAGACAGAGACGATCCAGCGTGATAATAATGGATTTTAATAACTACGGAAAAACTACTGATATACACAACTAGGTCTAAACACATAATACATATATACAGGGTAAGTGAAAGAAACAAAAGGAAAATGATGAAAATAACAGAATGGCAGAACACACAACAGTTTAACCTCGAAAATCAGCAATGAATTGATTCACCTTAAACAGGGGCACTGGCTTAAGAAGGGCGCATCTATAGATCAATTAGAATTTATACTTGCATCAGCTTATGTCGTTTCACGAGGGTCCTTGGTCCGAAGATTTCGCGGGGAGTTTGCTGAATCTTCCGTGTCGGTAGGATCTGGGTAAAACGGAGTTGGGTCTCGCCAAAGTAGAAAGAAGAAAGAAAGCGGTAATTGCCACGTGGTTAACGAGACAAAAGAAGAGTCCGGAGGAGCACCGGAAAAGAGGGCGGAAGAGAGAAAGTCCGCAGAAAGTGAAGAAGAAGTCAAAAAGAAAAAGAGAAGTTGAGGAAAGGAGTAAGGTGAAGAGGAACGCGTGTCGCTGTCTTTTATGGATAATGCCAACGTACACGCCTCTCTGAGCTGCTGGCGAATCCAGAGAGAGAAGAAAGTTCTGGGGGAAGAACTTTCTTTGTCTGTTCCGGAGCGGGTTCGCATGTCAAGGCGGGGTTTGTATTAGCTTTGGATTAGAACAAAATTTGGAAAAGTATAGAATGATACATCCCATCGTCCTATAGTATGCGTCATTAATCGGCGTATTAAGAGACAATTATTTTGATACCAAACTCAAGGAGGTTATGATACATTGAACAGTGAAAGATCTTTAGACATGGTTACAGACAACTTAAAATTATATCCTAGCTCAAACTATCTAAAATCATTATAGCTAGGTTACCTAAACACACAATACATGCATATATGAATACATTATAACGATCCTAGACATATGATTACACGTTACATTCAAGAAACATTTTCATTGTGTGTGCGTGAGTGTGTGTATGTCCAGAAGAGGGGACTGGTGTTCTTCTACCGCCCCACCGGTATTTGGTCACCTAATGGTACCCTTTAGGGGGGACATTTTCCTTCCAGCCTCTTCGGCGCCGATGTTAATCCATAGAGTTGTAAACAGAGATTAGATCAGAGAGTTACAGGCTTTCGGTGGAGTTTAGTTGACCCCTGTTGATTCACCTAATCTTGAAATTTTCCAGACGTTCACACCCGTTAAGTTCATGAAAGGTTTCTCCATTGTGGGTGCAAGTTCTGTGTGTGTGTGTCTGAAGAGGGGGGTCGTGTGTCCCCCCTGTAGCATTCTGATGGCATCTAGCAGCAGAAGACCGAGGGGTTACTCTCGGTCAACCTGAGTGGTGTTAACTGATATGGGTTCACAGCTCAAAGAAACCAAGAAACTTCTATGTTAAGTCCAGGTTAATTCAGAAATCAGTTTGGATACCGTCAGACGTTACAACATGTACCTCTGATTAATTAGTAAAAAGTGCTAATCGGACAACATTACCCTGCTGGGGAAAAAAACCCCAATATAAACCATCACATTATAGAAATTCTAATGGTTTCCACAAATACCATTACAAACCATCAGTGATCCATTAATACTATTACCATTACCATTATTGCTCCTTAATGGTGTCCACTAGACATAACATACCACCAGCAGAATTAAAGTTTTCATTAAAACCAATACAATTCCCATTATAACCATTGAAACCCTTACAAATTCTGTGAGGGTTTCTTTTTTTCAGCAGGGTACATAAAGTTAAATTTAAAAAGACTTATTAACCCTTGTATACTATCTTTAAAACTGTGACAACATTTGGTTTCATGTTGTTCAACACCATATTATACAGTTGTGATATAATGTGCTCAGGGAACATTAGGCTGGCTGGAGCTAAGCTAACAGTGCCATGTGGTTAAAAAGCTAAAAAGGTATCTGGTTTAATAATGACCTTCTACAATCCTATTAATTGAGAATTAAATAGTATAAAATATTTAATAGGCTACCATATATTCATATGCTATCAGTGCAGTAGCTAAACATTACCTCAGAAACCTAGCTAAAGACAGAAACCTGGATTTAAGATATACTTTAGGTGACATATCCAGTAAACCTATATGACTGATTAACACAGTAGTATTAAATGTTAAATCACTTACAAAGATTAAAATTACACCTTACTGTATATTTTCTTTGATATCTCTAGTGATTTTACACTGTTAATGATGCAGAGGGAAGATTAGCCTGCCTGGAGTGTGGCATACACTAAGATTAATGGCCAGTGCTAAACTAACAGTGCTAATGCTAATGCTAATCTAATAGTGTGGTATGTAGAGAATAATGGGTAATGTTAAGCTAACAGTGGTGCATCTGGAGTGGTGTGTATTAGTTGCTTACTGCAATGTGTTGTGTCTGTCAGCGGGAGAAGGTGGGGACTCTGCGCAGGCCGAGCTCTCTGAATGACCTGGACCAGAGCCATGAGGAAAGGGAGATGGAGTTCTTGCGTCTGCAGGTCCTTGAGCAGCAAAACATCATTGACGATTTGTCTAAGGTACAGCCTTCTGTTATTTCTTTTGCTTACTCCCACTCACACACAGCCCCCCCTCAAGGACTATTACATGTACAATTATTTGCTTTCAGCCAGGATTGAAATGTTGCAGGTTAGCAATTACAGCTAGTTAAATGTATTAGCAAAAAGCATATACATTATGGTGGCAATAAACATCATGTGGATGACATTTATTCCAAAGATAAACAGAGATAATAATAAATAATTTTTACAGAGTTGTATGTCTTCCTGGGTAATAATTTGTTGGTTGTATTTATTTTTCAGGCACTTGAAACTGCCGGATATGTGAAGACTGTAATAGTAAGTTCCGTCTTCAAACCCCAAACATATTCATTATTTTATCGATGCAGCTGTGTTTGAGTAAGAATTAATTGTTTGTAAATACACTCTATGCATTGCCAAAAGTTTGTGGACACCTGACTATCACAGCCATATGTGGTTCTTCCCCAAACTCTTGCCACAAAGTTGGAAGCACACAATTGTACAGAATATCTTTGTATGCTGTAGCATTACAATTTCCCTTCACTGGAGCTAAGAGGCCCAGACCTGTTCCAGCATGACAGTGTCCCTGTGCACAGAGCAAAGCTCTATGAAGACATGGTTTGCCAAGGTTAGAATGGAAAAACTTGAGTGTCCTGCACAGAACCCTGACCTCAACCCCATTGAACACCTTTGGGATGAACTGGAATGCCGACTGCACCCCAGGACTCCTCGCCTAACAGCAGTGCCTGACCTCACTAATGCTCTTGTGGCTGAATGGACACAGATCCCCACAGCTGTGTTCCAAAATCTAGTAGAAAGCCTTTCCAGAAGAGTGGAGGTTATTATAACAGCAGAAAGGGGGACTAAATCAGGAGAGGGATGTTCAAAAAGCACATATGGATGTGATGTTCAGGTGTCCACATGCTTTTAGCCACATGTTTAGCTGTGTTTAAATATTTTAAATGGTTATAGCATTGATATACAGCTTACAGACCTTGTTTACAGGCATTTAGTGCCTCTTTCCCAAGAAACATGGGAAAACATTAGCTAAGACTGACTAACAATGATCTCTCAGATATTAGCTAGCGTGACAATAACTCTGAACTAGCTGAATACTAATAGCTCTCACATACAAACTATCATAATACAAACTGTCTTGATAAAACCAAAGTGTGAGCAGTATCAGATAGTCAGTATCACACTGTCAGATCTGTTAAAGTTGAGGTTTGTTAGGAATATACAAGGACTCATTACATTTTCAAACCGAAAATATCATCAGTAATGAATTCCCTGTGGAAGGAGTGTTAAAATTATATACCTCCTTTCTTTTCTCAAAGGATGAATAACATTTGCATATTTACAAATATCCACGTTAGCCTATGTGAGTGAGGTGGGGAAAACAGAATGCTCCTTTTTTTTAGTATAACTCATGCAATACATCCCTTGTGTTCTGAAGCATTGGGTCAGCTTTGTTATGATTGTTTCATTTTGCAGGTCCACCAGGTCTTAGGTTGTTTATTAGTGATTTATCTAGTGATGTTTATTTCATGAATTAGAATGAAATCTTTATCTAAATGATTGGGTTGTAATTCCTATTTTTCTGACCTCTTAGGAGAGGGACATGCTGCTCAGGTACAGGAGGCAGGACCCGACACGCAGGAAGAGGAGTCTCAAGGTTTGTAAGGTACCCTGTGCCCGAGTTAGCTGCTTAGTGGGCAGACACTACTAATGACCTGATTTCGGAAAAGTCTTTTCATGCTCTTGCTTATGAGGAGAGACTGTGAATTAAACCGGAGGTCAGATCAACAGATGAAACAGATAAAACAGGATATATACAGCTATATCAGTAACTCAGTAACAGACAACTGTGCTTCCCCTATGTTATAAACCACCAGCCACCACTGCCGTGTGCTAACCGTGTCACTTATGATGCCTCTTCTGCATTATGTTTCCATTTTACAGATAATTGAGAACTTTACCTTCATAAATTTATTTTGTGAAATGTTTCAAGTCATTAATAGGTTTTACTGGAGACTTGAGATTTGCAGGCTTAGTGGTTAGCCTCGCACCTCTGGGGTTGAGGGTTCAAAAAATGCCTCTGCCCTGTGTGCGATGAGTTTGCATGTTCTCCCCATGCTTCGGGGGTTTCCTCCAGGTACTCCGCTTTCCTCCTCCAGTCCAAAGATATGTGTTGTAGGCTGACTGGCATTTCCAAATTGTCCATGTGTGTGAAATTGTATCCTGCAATGGGTTGGCACCCCATCCAAGGTGTCCCCCACCTTGTGCCCCAAGATCCCTGGGATAGGCTCCAGGCTCCCCTGAGACCCTGTGTAGAATAAGCTGTATGGACAATGGACGGATGGAATATGTTTTGTTACATGTACATGTACATTTGTCCTCTGTTTTTCTTTCTGTTGTCAATTTCTTTCCTGTAGCCAGTGATTGAGACATTCTTTGGCTATGATGAAGAAGGCTCCATAGACTCTGACGGCTCATCCATGTCCTACCATACAGACCGAACGCCCTGTACACCTGATGATGATCTAATGGATGAGGAGGTGGGTGTACCTGTGTGCACATTTCTTTGTGATTTTTGTGTTTGGTGTTTGTGTTTATCTTTTCGACTGTGTGATATCTGTAGGGCATGCTTAAAGAGGAGACGGAGCTCAGGTTCCGTCAGCTGACGATGGAGTATCAGGCTCTGCAGCGTGCCTATGCCTTGCTTCAGGAACAGGTCGGAGGAACTTTTGATGCTGAAAAAGAAGTCAAGGTAAATTACAACTACTATGATACATAGTAAATTAGTTTCCTGCTTACTTTTGGACCCTAGTGTATATCAGAATTTATCAGGCCTTATTGCAGCTGGAATGTAAGGCTGTTTATTATTTTCAGTAAATAGTTTTAGGTTTTTATTTTTAACACAACCATCAGTGATGTCACTATTTGTCTTGTGCAGATACGAGAGCAGTTGCAGGCAGATCTAAACCGCTACAAGAGCAGAATAACAGACCTGGAGTGTGTGTTGAGTCAGCAGGGCCAGGTAATCCTGCAGCATCTCTACACAGGCTTCTTGCAATTGACCACATGGCCATCATGGCTGCAGTCATGAAAAAATTTCCTCACTACTGTGAACTGTTCTTTTGAGACTAGTTTTCCCCTATACCCACATGCACACTTCCAGAAATTACAGTGGAAATAGCCTCATAGATTGCTCTTATGAAGAAAAGCTCTGAATGTCAGTCAGGAGAGCATGGCTGTAGTTTTTCACTCTGGGCTCTTAGAGTTAACTGGCTGATAGGCACAGTGCTCTTGCTTTCCAGTGAGAGTGTGCGTGGACTATGAGTGTGTCTCTCAGACAGTGCATACAGAACAAAGATGTAATTTCCCTTCAGTCATTTGGCTGGGAAGAAACAGACCAAGTGGAAATGAAATGAGGTCCGCTGACATATGGCACATTAACCAGTGCGATAAATCCAGTCTAGATCTCACCAAACAAAGGTTTTAAAGGAATTTCAAACTAAAACTCAATTAAATTTGAGGTGCAACAGTTCATTTAAAAACTTTACCCTTGTCAAAGGCCATACTCATATTAGGAGAACAGGCAGAGAGCATACTGTTGATATTTGTGTGCCAGCCTCAGAAAATGCTTCACTTGGGCTGCATTCAAAATCACGTACTGTGACAGTACCTTCTGCATTCGATTCAGTACCTACTGCTCGGCCATTACAGTACAGTATATACTGATCAGTATATGTGTGTAGCATGAATACAATCCAGACTTACAGTGGGGGAAAAAAGTATTTGATCCCCTGCTGATTTTGTACGTTTGCCTACTGACAAAGAAATGATCAGTCTATAATTTTAATGGTAGGTGTATTTTAACAGTGAGAGACAGAATAACAACAAAAAAATCCAGAAAAACGCATTTCAAAAAAGTTATAAATTGATTTGCATTTTAATGAGGGAAATAAGTATTTGATCCCCTATCAATCAGCAAGATTTCTGGCTCCCAGGTGTCTTTTACACAGGTAACGAGCTGAGATTAGGAGCACTCTCTTAAAGGGAGTGCTCCTAATCTCAGTTTGTTACCTGTAAAAAGACACCTGTCCACAGAAGCAATCAATCAATCAGATTCCAAACTCTCCACCATGGCCAAGACCAAAGAGCTGTCCAAGGATGTCAGGGACAAGATTGTAGACCTACACAAGGCTGGAATGGGCTAAAAGACCATCGCCAAGCAGCTTGGTGAGAAGGTGACAACAGTTGGTGCGATTATTCGCAAATGGAAGAAACTGTCAGTCTCCCTCGGCCTGGGGCTCCATGCAAGATCTCACCTCGTGAAGTTTCAATGATCATGAGAACGGTGAGGAATCAGCCCAGAACTACACAGGAGGATCTTGTTAATGATCTCGAGGCAGCTGGGACCATAGTCACCAAGAAAACAACTGGTAACACACTACGCCGTGAAGGACTGAAATCCTGCAGTGCCCGCAAGGTCCCCCTGCTCAAGAAAGCACATGTACAGGCCCGTCTGAAGTTTGCCTGAATGATTCAGAGTTGAACTGGGTGAAAGTGTTGTGGTCAGATGTGGTCAGATCTCTCTGGCATCAACTCAACTCACCGTGTTTGGAGGAGGAGGAATGCTGCCTATGACCCCAAGTCATAACACCATCCCCACCGTCAAACATGGAGGTGGGAACATTATGCTTTGGGGGTGTTTTTCTGCTAAAGGGACAGGACAACTGCACCTCATCAAAGAGAAAGGAGGAGGGAAAAATCCCTCCTGAGATGTGTGCACACCTGGTGGCCAACTACAAGAAACGTCTGACCTCTGTGATTGCCAACAAGGGTTTTGCCACCAAGTACTAAGTCGATGGGGTCAAATACTTATTTCCCTCATTAAAATGCAAATCAATTTATAACTTTTTTGAAATACATTTTTCTGGATTTTTTTGTTGTTATTCTGTCTCTCACTGTTAAAATACACCTACCATTAAAATCATAGACTGATCATTTCTTTGTCAGTGGGCAAACGTACAAAATCAGCAGGGGATCAAATACTTTTTTCCCCCACTGTACTACATCCAGCATGTTGGCATTGTCATGTTACTTTATTGCTATCATTTTGCATGGTAATTAAAGCTACCTGTTAATTTATACTGTCTTTTAGGATACAAAGTGGATTGAGGAGAAGCAGGCCTTATACCAGAGAAACCAAGAACTTGTTGAGAAGGTGTGTTGTGTAAAACCAGTGCATATATGAAATCATGGTGGTATTGATTGCTCTGAAGCTCAAATCGAATCAAAATCTGGTTCACATTTGCATTACAGTATTACAGTCTGCACTGTAGTGACACGAGGTGGGACAATATGTCCATTTGTGATCACGCCAGAAGCATGCACAGTGACTGAATTTAGTAATACTTAGCCCTACTGAAGAAGAAGCTCTCAGTGTGATGCATGCAGCGTGCTATTTTTTAGAAGTAAATACCTTAATGGAAGTGAATTGTTCCTCAAATACACAGGTCAAGCAAGCTACAGGCAAATAAATAGTCCACTGAAAGCCATTAAGCAGAAATGTAAATAAATGCTGTAATAACCATAATAACAGCAGTGGCTAGGGACAGAGGAAGGAGGCAATGCACACAAAATTATTACTGCAATACCCTCTAATTCAAGTTCAAGTCACTGTTAACCCTAAAACTTTACATGTGCATTGTATTTTTATATAAATATATATTATTTTTAATTGCTTTTGGATTTAAAGGCAAGTGGTCTAGATGCTATTAAAAGATTAGGTCGATCTGGGTCAACCTTGATTTCTTGATATATCTTGATTTGGGTGTTTCTACTCAAGAAAAACCAAGCTCAAATGCATGAACTAAATGCAGGCGATTTGCATACAGTAGCCCAGAATATTGACTTATCAGCTGCGCAAACCACAGAAACTTTCACCACATTTTGATGAAACCTTTGAACTTTAGTTGCCAAATCTGAATATGGCAGAACAACCTGCTAAACATCTTCCAATAATATCTATAAACAACATTTATTGCGATGGTCAATGATCAGTTGATTAGACGTAATTTGAAATGTTATTTTTCCACTTGCTCTATTCATTAATATGGACGCTGCAAGAGAATCTTAGAGAAACATTTTAGCTTCACTATTCAATCACTGTCCTGTACTGTATAGTATATGTGTAAAACTCCATTTCCACAGCCATCAAGTCAGCAGAATTTTGACATGTTCAAGTCTTTATATTTCCCCTCAGCTGAAACATATGGAGACAGAAGAGATGCGATTCAAACACGAAATTCAGGACGCAAAAGACCAAAATGAACTCCTGGAGTTCCGCATTCTTGAACTTGAAGTAAGTCTGACCAGGATGTCAATACAAGAAGCTGATTAATCTCAAGTGTTACATGTGGACTTTGATCACATATAGCTATTCTCTTCGCCGTATGATGGCACAGAAAATCATAATTGTGTCCATAATTGGACTTCCCTGAGTGATGTCATTGATTGTGTTCTCTAGGAGAGGGAAAGGAGATCCCCAGCCATAAACTTCCAGAATGTCCACTTCACAGAGGGTATGAGTCCACTGCAGGTGTACCTTCAGGCTGAGGGTGTCACTGTGAGTTCCCATTAATGCCCCTGAGTTAAGACCGACTTGTTATTAGCTTTTAAATATAGTGTAGATGTGTTAAATATTGAGGTAAATAAATATATATATTATATAGATACATTTAGTTAGACACTCAATCAATTCAAGGTGCATTAAAGAGCATTAAAGGTGAAATAGTCGACTTTTTTCTTATTCCTTACTTGTACAAATGAACTGGAAGATATGTAGAAGATGATTTTTTTTTTTTTTTTTTTTTTTTTTTTTTAATGGTTAAGCCATGGCCTTAGCAATTTATTAAGTCATGGGAAAACCTGTTTTGGAAAATTGACTTCTGGTCCAGAGTGCTTGTTTGTGTTTGGATGCACCTCCTGTTAGTCATTTTACAGATACTATATAGCCACCTAAGATTCTTGGGCAGAGCTTCATGAACATTGGTGGAATATCATTCAAATGTCAAACACACCTTAGTGTTAGAGACCTAATTTTGTAAAAAAAAACAAAAAAAAACTGATCTTACCTAATGCAGGCTGTATACAGTATATAATGACCTACAGTATGAATACATTCATACCATTTTGTAATGCATAATTATCATATGGCATTGTACAAATTGTTAGAATTATTTAGGAAAATGTAATTGCCATTTATAGTATGGTGTATTATGCATTTAGACATTGTTAACAGGATGCAGCATAAGTAGTGTTTATAACACTATATTCAGTATATTACCAATACCAAAGAAATTCAGTCCCAGTTCACTTAGTGCATTATGTTTACTTGTCAACACACTGATAGGTGCTTTCAGAAGTTATATAGTTTGATTTCCTGATAATCTCTTTGCTCAAAAAAAAGTAAAAGCCAGGTCTCATAATGTGCTATACAAAGTGGGCCTGGGTTTTTTTCATAGTGATGATGTAACGTGTTATGAACACTACTTATAATGCGCCATGTTAACAATTCATAAGGAATAGTAACACTAGCTGTAAACTGTAATGCTATGATATTAATGTATTCATAGTTCATTATTAATATGACCTTCATAAAAAGTGTTACTGGGTCTTCTTTAAGGGCTCAACAGCAGCTCTATCACAATCCTAGCATTTGTACTTGCAATCTTCTGGTCACTGATCTTAATTACTGAGCTCTTAATGGCTGCTTAACAATGTATTACAGCAGGTTATCTCTTATAAACAGCAACAGTCGATAGATTTAAACCATGTATGTCAAATAACACTAGTTCAGATATTATATAATAGTTTTTTAGTTCCAGTCTTGAGCAGTGATATTCATTTTCTTAGGAAGTCTTATTGATCAAAGCCTCCAGGCTAGATATCACATTTATGTTGGTTCTTGACTTGTATAATAAATCACACTTAAAAAAAACAGCATAAAACACAAATCACAATACATTTTTTTTATGTGATGGATTGATTATTGAAACAAGACATTTGGTCATGAAATAATAAATGGCTGTACATTAGTTTAAAATGTTATTCATTTGTCATCATTTTATCCTCTCATGCATACGTGTTGATGTGGTCAAAAGTCAAATGTTTAAGGAGGTGGGGTCATTTCAAGAAAAAATTATGGCTTAAAAGCAGGATTTATTTCTCTTTTAAGTAAAACTGATTAATTGTGTATAAACAGGGACATGAGCTAACAAGGTAAAAACAAATTTGGTTTGTTTTCAGTAAACATTTTCAAACTATACAAAAAGTCACATTATAGTAACAAACATTTATGAAACTCTTGTATTAGAAAGCAGTGGGTCAGCTGGGTCTCACTGACGTAATCTCAATTGCACATCACTTTTTTGTACTGAAATAGTAAAGTGCTTTTCGAATGTGGTGGGTATTTTTATTTTCTCATTACCTGATTAGATCTGATTCTTAGAAATACTGCTCATAACTGTCCTGTAATGCTTTCTCCCATTTATCAGGACATCATTATCACAGACCTGATGAAGAAACTGGACATTCTGGGGGATAACGCCGTAAGTGTATGTTCATTTCATACATAACTGTGTGTGTCTAAAGGCGCTTAGATGCTAAAATGCCCAACTGTTTGTTGTACAAATGGATCTTAGTGTTTTAAATGACTCTTTACATCTGATTCACTGTCATACAGAATCTGAGCAATGAGGAGCAAGTGGCCATCATCCACGCCAGGACAGTATTAACATTAGCAGAAAAGGTACTGTTTGTACTCTCAGTCTATTCATATTTCTTTCGTTTACTATTTTACAGTTTTTATGTTGTGTCTTTTCTTCTCAGTGGCTAGAACACATTGAGGTGACAAAATCAGCATTACAGCAGAAAATGCAGGACATTGAGAGTGAGAAGGTAAACTTTGCCCAAGAAATATTAATTTCATTTAAACATATTAAACAGTCAATTCAGGAATTATTGGCATTCTCCATGAACATGAGCAAAGATGAATATATAAAATAAACTCTACAATTAATATTTTTTGATTTGATTAGTTTGATTTTCACTGTAGTTGTGGATGGCAGATAGATTTTACATGTGCACAACCATATACACTTACTGTCCACTGTAGTAGGAAGATCTGTACACCTGCTCATTTATGCAGTTATCCAATCAGCCAATCAAGTTGAAGCACCACAATGCATAAATTCATGTAGATACAGGTCAAGAGCTTTGGTTAATGTTCACATCAAACATCAGAATGGGGAAAATGTGATCTCTGGGACTTTAACCGTCGCATAGTTGTTGGTGTCAGATGGGCTGGTTGAGTATTCAGAAACTGCTGATCTCCTGGGATTTTCACACTCAACAGTTTACACAGGTGTGAAAAAAAAAAAAAAAAAAAACATTGGGTGTGCGACAGTTCTGTGGGTGGAAACGCCTTGTTGATAAGAGAGGTCAGAGGGAAATGGCCAGATTGGTTTGAGCTGCCAGGGAGGATATAGTAACTCATATAATCACTATTTACAACCGTGGTGAGCAGAAAAGCATCTCAGCATACACAAAACATTGAACCTTGAGGTGGATGCGCTACAACAGCAGAAGACCACATTGGGTTCCACTCCTGTCAGCCAGAACAGGAATCTGAAGCTATCCTGGCACAGACTCACCCAAACTAGACAGCTGAAGATTCGAAAAAACAAATCACATTCTCCATTCTTCAACTGTCCAGTTTCAGTGAGCCCACCAACTCTCATCAACAAGGTGTTTCAGCTTGCACACCCTCTGCACGCCGGATGTTTTTTTTTTTTATTGTTTGTTTGTTTTTCACACCATTCTGTGTAAACTCTAGAGATTGTTATGTGTGAAAATCCCAGGAGATCAGCAGTTTATGAAATACTTAAACCAGTCCATCTGGCACCAACAATCATGCCACGGTTAAAGTCACAGAGACCACACCTTTTCTTCATTCTGATGTTTGATGTGAACATTAACTGAAGCTCTTGACCTGTATCTGCATGATTTTTTGCTTTGTGCTGCTACCACATTATTGGCTCATTGGATAACTGCATAAATAAGCAGGTGTACAGGTGTTCCTATTGTATAAGTGGACGGCAGTGTATTTATACCCCATAGTCAAAGGCGACAATAAGGTTTTGGAGTCTGAAAAACATAAAACATGAAAAAAAAAGGATTGTTTTCAAATTCTTTATTGCATTTATTTTACACGTTCTTTATTGCTGTCAATAATTTTGAACACAAAAGAAATTTCTAAATAAATATATATTAATATATATTATTAATATATAATAATATATATTCTTTATATAATAGTAGTATTAAAAAAAATCTTTTTAAAATGATTTTGTGAATAGTTTCTCCAGTTTTTGAATTCATTAAAATGTGAATCTTTGAGTGTAATGTTTATAATATATAGTCATTTCTGACCATTCTCTTGAGGGTACCAATAACTGTGAAGTTGATAACACAACCTGTTTTTGAATTATTAATGAAATTACTTGTATAGCTCAACAGGTTGTATAATATTTACTGATATGGCTGGTCACAAGTTTAAATGCTCTGTTTTCTGGTGTTAAATTGTAGTGATGTCATTTCCCCTTGTGTCTCTTCCCCCACAGGAGCTGTTCAGTAAACAGAAAGGATATTTAGATGAAGAACTGGACTACAGGAAACAGTCGATGGATCAGGCTAATAAGGTGAGCAGGATTACAGTCCACCTCCATTAACATTTAAAAAATTACATCATGTGTTAAAAATAGGCAAATGTATCATTTGTAATTAATGTTAAATGAATACAGCTGTCCATATTGTCTCTTTATGCCCTCTGCTGGTGCTGTTTGGTCATCACTGGTCCACACCCCACTCTCTCTCTCTCTCTCTCTCTCTCTCTCTCTCTCTCTCTCTCTCACCTCTCACGTCATCTCTCTTTTTCTCTATTCTCCTTCTGTTTTTTCCTCTCACTGTGCGTCACCCCTATCATTTTCTCTCTTTCTCCTCTCTTCTCTTCATGTCATTTTCTTTCTTACTCTCTCCCTGTTCCTTGCATCTCTCTGTCTTTCCCTATCTTCCTGTCTCTCTCTCCCCTCTCCTTTCCTTCTACTCATCTCTCTCTCTCTCTCTCTCTCTCTCTCTCTCTCTCTCTCTCTCTCTCTCTCTCTCTCCCCTCATGTCTCTCCTCTCTGTCCTCCCTCAGCGTATCCTGGAGCTGGAGGCCATGCTGTTCGATGCGCTTCAGCAGGAAGAGGCAGGTGCTAAAGTGTCTGAGTTGCTGACAGAGGAGGAACGTGATTCGCTGAGGAGAGCTGTCAATCAGTGGAAGAGGCAGGTGCTTAGTGAATTACGAGAGAAGGATTCTCAGATACTCAGAGAGAGAATGGAGCTACTGCAGCATGCTCAACAGGTAATCACAGCAAGACATGCTGCATTTAAGGGGAAGGAGAGGTGAGGAGAACTGACGCAGATAGGATTAGTATTTGATTTCTCTCTGTAATAGCATATTTGGCATGTCTTTCTTGTCCTGGGCTGCTTGGGGGATATCATCACCCTTCAGCCACCAGTGAACAGAACTCACCTTGCCATGGGTGCATGTTCACTTGTTATTGTTTTCGTTGCTGAATGTGGTGCTGTTTCTGGCCCTGCAGTGCTGTTGGTAATGTCCTACCCAGTGCAACAAAAATAGCCGGCACGGTCATAAGGTTGGCAAATTTGCCAGCTAGGGATAATTGTGGGCAGATTTTTGGTAAATGACATTTTTTACCAAAGGCTGATTGGCATTTTCAAATTGTCCGTAGTGTGTGAATGGGTGTGTGCCCTGCGATGGGTTGGCACCCTGTCCTGGGATAGGCTCCAGGCTCCCCCACGATCCTGTGTAGGATAAGTGGTACAGAAAATGGATGGATGGATGACCACTTGTATTTAATTGCATTTTCTGAAAGTTAGCAGTGTGGAAGAAGGCTTAGCTCTGCCACACTTAGCACAATCACATCGTGTCATATAGCCCTGAAACGTTGTCTCCTGCAGAATCAAGCTAGTGTTTCCTTATATTTCCATTTTCTTTAATGTTCTCATAAACCACACTTACTAATCTGGAAACACATGAAAATGCATTGTATATTTTCAAAGCCTTCATTTCAACATCTTTTTTTTTTTCTTCTATACTGAGGAATGTTAATAATTGTTGACATTTTAATAAGCGCGTGTTGTTTTCTTGACTAAACACACCAAAAACAACAACAACAAAAACATAGTAGTTTCACTCATTGCACATATCTACCTGTGTGTTTCACAGAGAATAAAAGAGCTGGAAGAATGGATTGAGGGACAGAAACGACAGATTAAGGAACTGGAAGAAAAGGTACGACATACAGTACAGTACGTGTGCGTGTGTTTGTGTACGAGTGCACGTGTGTGTGCGACTCAGTAATTTCAAATCTATGTGATTATTTCTTTCCTGAATGACTCCTCCAATTTCTTTCTCTTGTCTGTTCTGTTATTTCATTTTTTTTTCCGTTTCCATGTTCAGTTTTTATTTTTATTTTTGTTCTTTTCTTTAGCCTTCATTCTTTGGTCATAATTCTTCCAATTCCACAGACCAGAAATGGTGAGTACCAACCAAACTAGCACATAGAACTCAAAGATTGTTTCCTCCTTCATTGAAGAAAAGTTTATTTGTGTGTAAAACCTAGATGCTTACAATGGTCTTTCACTGTCATTTTAAAATGCCGGTTGGTTCTTTTTTAAATTGATCTGTAGAAAAAAAAAAACACCCTGAAAGACTTGCATATTAATCTTTATTATTAACATGTGATTTTCGATGGCATCCAAAAATTTACTTTGTAACGAAGTTCTTAATGTACTTTTTTTTGGTTTAAAATTTCATCACCATGTTGCTCTATTTTCAGTTTGGGGAACAATTTCTTACATTACCCACAATGTCGTTCAACTACATGCTGATGGTGATGTCAGTGGGAATTAGCCCGTTGCTTCATCTCTACCGAAAGACAGTGATGCAGCAGCACTTTAATCTTTAATCTGTCCAGCTCTCTCACCTCCTCATCTGTACACTCTGCTCAAACAGATCAGCTTCCAAAGCTTCAACTTTAATGCTAATACTGCCAGTAAAACCATCGCACTCATCATCTGTTAGATTTATAAGCCAAGTCAAGTCTCTGCCAGATAGTGGAAGCTCAGTGGTTAAGACTTTGGATTACTGATCAGGAGGTTATGAGTTCAAATCCCAGCATTGCAAAGCTACCATTGTCAGGTTCTTAACCCTCAAATGCTCAGTTGTATAAATGAGATAAAAATGTAAGTTGCTCTGGATAAGGGTGTCTGCCAAATGTAAATGCAACTCAGTGTGACTGTGTTGTAGTGCTGCATTGCATTCTGGATCTTTGACTCTTTGCTGTTATCCACTATATCTATATCTAAATTTGACTGATTTTTTTTTTTTCAGAGATGTGTAATCAAAGTGAGAAAAGAAGCTCTTGTTCTTTTATTTTTAGAAGCTATAGTGAAACAGGAATAATGAAAATACAGCACCAGCCAGCAATTTAACACCAGAATCTCTAAGCACATCACAAATGTGTTTCAGGGTGAAGTTTTCCTTTAAATACCTTTAAAAAATTCATCACCATGATCTTTTTTTCCAATGAGATGTTCTTTTTGTTATTTAGTTCACAGGTTTCCAGACTGCTTTCTGCCTTCTGTAATCGAGATCAACTGACAGATCCGTAAGCAGCTTGTGTGATCGGGAAGGCCAGTGATCATATAAGACTAAAGCTGATCTCACAGCTTCAACTCAAGCGTCTCATTTGGGACCTACAACTAGAGGAATATGGTGCTCTCTTTCTCTCTGTCTCTCTCTGTCTCTCTCCAGTGGAGTTTTTAATCCTGCTGATCTTTGGACTCTGCTCTGTGTGACTTCTTGCGTGTGGAATTCAAGGAGTCTTAAACTGAAGCGTGCTCTCCTTTCCCTGCTAAGCAGGTGGTGCTGGAAGCTGCTTCCCTTTGGAAGCCTGGTGGAATGGAGGTGTTACATTCAAATCTTTCCCCCTCACTGTTTACATTCACTCTCATTTGGTTCCCTATGGCACAAATACCAGTGCCTGCTCTCCCTCTCTCTCTCTCTCTCTCTCTCTCCCTCTCTCTCTCTCACACACACACACACACACACACACACACACACACCTATACACACACCCTACGTAATGGAACTGAAAGCCAAAACCCTCGGGTTGTATTTGATTTGTTTTATTTTATTTTTTAATGTAAAATAACTGTGTTTCAAATAAATTTCTCAAAAGAGAACTGCAAACGCGAAAGGATGTGCATTCTTTAATCTTGACAGAAAACCTTTAAGAATCCCATTAAGCTTTAAAAATCCAGGAAAATGTCAGCACTTGCATCCAAAGGGAATAAAGAGAGAAGCTAAATGAGGATACTGCAAAGCTAATTTTGGTGCACAGCATTAACACTGGGGATAAATTAATGTCTCTGGTATAATTCATTTATTCATTCATCTTTAGTAGCTGCTTTATCCTGATCAGGGTTGTAGTGGATCCAGAGGAATCCCAGGAAAACTGAGCATGGTGGTGGGAATATACCCTGGACATGCTGTGCAGGGCATTGCGCACACACACACACACACACACACACACACACACACACACTTTCACACACTCGTTCACGTTTAGGGGCAATTTAGTCTTGCCAGTCCATCTCCTGACATGTTTTTGGGAGGTGGGAGGAAACCGGAGAACCTGGAGGAAACCCCAAAATATGAAACTCCACACAGACAGTAACTTAAGCTCAGGATCAAACCAGGGACCCTAGAGCTGTGTATATTTTATAATTACTGCATTTAAATGCCTAACAACTCTTACTTTAACACTACAATATTCTATTAAACCTAGATTTGTCTGCAATGAAAAATTGTTTTAAAATGCAATAAAAAAAATTATAGGAAAAGCTTAATACTGAATTTTTGATTTAAATCCATATTTAAAATATTGAATTCATGTTTCCAAAAGAGTTTGTTATAGTCCTGTCCTTTTCTTTTAGGAAGTACTTTCTCGATACCAAAATAACACAATGCTTCTGTAAAATGTACAGCAACCGGATTCCTGAAATCAGAATTTCTGATAGCACTATGTTTAGCAAATGCTTTTTAAAAGCTTTCCTTGTCTTCCCTGCATACAATAAACCCATTAATTCTAAAAAGAAAATTGAAGGGATGGTTAACAGATTTACGTCTATAAGTGAATTTAACTAGAGTATAGGGGCTGATACTGTATATGGTTTGGTTTGATTGAAGGCACAGTTTAGTCCTAAACTGTACTTTTCTTTTTCCTCACTGCAGAAATTATTATTGTCAAAAGGGGGCACCACATCTCTTTCTTACCATATTCATTGGATTTAATATTTACATTTATTTTGACTCAACCGTGTCTGATGCTGAACTGATGTCAGTGCCTTACTACATATTTAGTTATAGCTTTTAATTTTAAATATCCAGGTGTGGAAATGCTAGAATATGTTAATATATTTGGTTTTGCTGTTAGTATAAATTAAAAATACTGTACATTAAAAAGCTAAGACTCATAACAAACTCAAATTAGTTGAATTGGGTACTGTGAACTTATCTGATTTTGCACGTTATCTTCATTAGCAAACAAAAAAACACATCCAGTTATATTTATTTTGCATTCTATGAAATGAAGACCCCACACCCTTTTGTGTCAGCGAAGCTTAAGAATAAAAAAGATGACAGGACAAGAGGAGGAGGGGGTAGAAGTAGTCTGGTGAAATGTAGGGCTTTGCGTCTGGCCTTCAGGCCCTCAAAACTGTGTCATTGGCTTCAAACTGTGAGTGAGTTCATTCAGGCGGACTGACTGCGACTGAAATAAAAGATTAAGGCAGACAGAAAATCCACTAATATTAAATTCATGCCTTTACTCTGTGACTGGAAATGAAATGAACGATGCACTGGGATATTGGTGGACTTATACAGAGTGCAGAAATCTGATAGTAATTGAATATTAATATGTTCTCATTATTAATAGTTTGGATTTTGGATGTTTTAATCTATAATTAGTGAATGGACTTGCAGTGTTCATGTGGAATGTGACTTCCTCTGCTTTGAGTCACACAAACACACTAACTCGTGTAAATGTACTGCTAATGTAATAATTCACTCGAGTAAAAATAGTGATGAAGAAAATTACTCAAGTAAGAGTAAGTTGTCTGATTTAAAACTACTCGAGTAATTACTTTACAAATTCCTCTTTATACTGTTCTAAATGTGAGGAACACTGTTTTGTACTATTATGTTAGCTAACCAAGTGAGCAATGCTGAAGTGAACACCACCTCCCTTATCAGCAGTATATAAAGAAAGGTAACATTAGCTGGCTTAGGGTACATTTACACAACAACGACATACTAAAAACGGAGACGTTTTTCCTTTGCGTTTTTGAAAAGTTCTGCGTACAGACGACGACGTTGTCAAAACGATCCCCGTTCACACGGATCAGCGAAAACGACAAAAAAGCTGTATTATGCGGCACAAACACAGTCCTGTAGTCCGCCATTGTAGTTTTGAATGTCTTGCGCGTTGTTTTGAAGTACTCACGAGCCACATGTGGCTCTTTGACAAAAATCGTGTGGCTCGCCAGGTGTCTCATCCTTCCCCAACATATCATTGTTAAAAATTTAGACACATCACTAGAGGTCAGTTTCCTGCAGAAAATGCAAAGTCAATTACAATTCATTTGTTGTACAGCCTACCGAAGTTAATGAAAAGTCAAACATTGCTGGTTGCTTGCTAGGTTTGTTTGCTAGCTGGCTACCTCGTGTTAATTCATACATGTTTCTAGCTACATTGTTAGCTATCTAGCAAAGATGCTCCTTACACATTTTCCTGAGTGTTATCTATAAGCTGTAGCAGCACATACATAGATACAGTTTATTTAACACAATAGACGATCACTACTGAACACTGAAGTAACATTTTAAGTATAATACAAAGTTTTTCATTCTGTAAAATATCTGGCTAACTAGCTTAGCTCACTCAGCTAGCTAATGTACATGTTACCTGTACATGTTTCTGCAGGTTTGATGTTGAGCTGTGAAATGAAGATATCTTTTGTTTCACATAATTTGTACATCATTATCATGGTGTTTCTTTTGAAGCATAAAAAAACTTAATTGTAAAAAAAAAAAAAAAAAAAAAAAAAAAACTGTAATGGTGATTAAAAACATTTTTTTAAATATATTTTTTTAATTTACTATGATTTAATTATTCTCAGAAAAAGTACCATTACAGTGAGCCACATACTCAAGTACTGTTATGAGAGTACATGTGGTTTGTTACTTTCCACCCATGACATCTCTGTAGTGTTTATTATTATATAGAGTACTAGATGAAGATGACTGATGGTCATACACCCAAAAATATCCTTCCTGCTGGTTTTTCTTTTCTTTTTTTCTTTCTTTTTTTTTTTTTGGTGTCTGCTTACTACAGTACGTGATGGTTACACTTCTGTAGTTTACTAAGTGCTGGTGCTCCAGGGGACACATGGATAAAAACGTGCTGATATACAGTCAGCATTTTGTCAACTCTAGCTACTTATGTCAAAATAGATTAAAGTAACTCTTTGGGCTCTGTGTGTGAGTGTGTTTGAGTGTGTGTGTTTGCCTGTCTGCATGCATGTGTGTCTTCATTCCTCAGGGGATGTGCTCATTTCAGAAGAGCAGTTTCCTCAGTGTCCGTACACAGAGTGACCCAGCTTTTTTTTTTTAACTATCTTTGAGACGGCCTTCAGGTTTTTCTGAGAAAGTTTCCTTTACTAGATTTTATTTCACTATCTTGGAAATTAATCTTGTGTTATTCCTGAGAGCGATGGCTGAGAGGAAACTGTCTGATGAGGATACTGAGCGGGGGTCTCTGCTCTCTGGGCTGGGCTCGAGCAGTCCCAAACCACGGGTCATGTTAGGTGGCATGTTCTGCAGTGTGGAGGGTGCGTTTGAGAATAAAACTCTCAATTTTGAGTCGTTCAGCCCGAGCTCTGCCAGAAGACAGATTGGGAACAGACGTTACTCAAAAACTCTCGGCGAAAGCAGCACTCACACACCACCATCCAGATCTGAGGCAACAGAGTCCCCTGGTTTACACGAGCAAACCATCACACACACAACAGAGGACCAGCAGGTGTGTGGAGGGACACAGGAGGTAAGACCAAGATATGTAAAGGTTTTTTTGTACTTGATTTGTCTTTGTTGGTTAGTGATGTAGCTACTGTATGTACGTATGTTGGCTATTAGTATGTGTGTGCTTCATTTACACAGATAATAGTCTACTACAGATATTTACAGAGATATGTGCAGTAGACTACTATCTGTATACCTATGGATAGTTATGGGTTCTTAGCTTTCTAAATGGGTTCTAACCATTCTGAAATCCTTCTGAACCCTCTCTGAAATCCTTCTGTCTGTTGTACAGTTTTACATAGCACCTTTAAGCATTTCCCCAGAAGAGAACATCTTTATGGTGCTAAATGCAACCTGTTATTCTGTGTGTATTAGTAAAAAAAATAAAAAATTAAAAAATTGAAGTACAATCAAGAAAAGAAAGTAATAATAAAAATAAGAATAAGATTTATCATAATAAAACAAAAAATCTTAAAAATAAGATTTATCGTAATAAATATGATAAATCTTTCTATATGGTGAAACTTCTAAGGTAATTATATTATTGGTATTATTTAATTGAATATTGTACTACTACTACTACTACTACTACTACTACTACTACTAATAATAATAATAATAATAATAATAATAATAATAATAATAATAGTAGCCCTACAATGGGTTGGCACCCCATTTAGGGTGTCCCCCTACCTTTGGCCCTGGGATAGCCTCCAGGCTCCCCCTCAACCCTGTGTAGGATAAGTGGTATAGAAAATGGATGAGTAATAATAATAATTATAATTATAATTATAATTATAATAATAATAAAATAAAATAAAATAAAATAATAGTCAGCTAATATGAAATACATACAAAATAAGAAATATTAAAATAAGAAAATAAGAAATATTATAACTCTCTAGGGACCACCAGGTGGTCTCCCGGAGGTCCGGTAGCAGGGTGCGGTGCTCAGTAAGCAGATGGTGTTCGGCTAGAGGAGGATGTTTGAAGGGAGGAGGGGTAGAATAGGAGGTGTGGTGTGGGTGAGAGAGAGGAGGTGTGTGTGAGGAGGTATGAGTGCGTGTGTGTGAGGGGGGTAGGAGAAGAGGGAGGACTCTGGTCGCATTGTTCAGCTCCATCCCACATTACACCGCTTCACTACACCCGGTACTGAAAGTGACAGCTCCGCTCCCCGGCTCCATCACTGCTGCTTTACTGTGCTGTGATCACAACACACTCATCTCATCTCCAGGACCTCTCCATTCCCGGCTATGTCTTTCCAAGGCAAGAAGAACATTTCCCGTGCTACGGTAAGCGGTGGGGAGAGATTTACCGGAAACGGCGAGACGAGATGCGGCGGCTTTTTATTATCCGTGTGCAGTGATGGCGCCGGTTACCGTCTAGCATCTAACCGCGTGTCTAGACAAGCTGTACAAGCTGACAGCTCAAGAAGATGACGAGTGGTGTGTTTTCGGTTGATATAAATCGCCAGAAAATGATTTTTACATGATATTTACTGGTTGAATCTCTGCGCCATGCCGATTTTATTCGTATTTATTAATTCTAGGGATTCATTGTGTCATACATCTGCTCTAAATCCGCCTTTCACCTTTGTTATTATTATTATTAAAATTATTTAAAATAAACATTTAATCTGGCCTGTGATGTAAATGACGCGCCCACGTCCTAATTCCTGTCCCAAAAAATGTAAAGACTCCAGTGTGTGGCCTAGAAGTCTGGCTTTCCAGGTTTTCCAGACTTATGAATGAGGTTTTATTTATTATGCATTTTTTGTCTATAGCATATCCAGATATCAACTCAGCCATGACAGAGTGACCTTATTGTATCTCATTTGTTAGTGGTGTGTGAATATCTTTCTTGTCTGTTGTCTCTTGTGAGCCTGAAGCATGAACAGGGCCTACGTATTACATGCTCACAGCTGCAAGCGGGTGATGGAGATGTGCTCATGGTTGTGTTACAGTTGTGTTACACTGCTTTACCAGCACGAACTGGTATTTCCGAAGCACCCATTATCCCCACTAACAAATATTTAAGATATGTGTTCAAAACACGGGCAGTTAAGATGTACTTCTAATAATGGAATGAGTATAAATGCAAGCAATGAAGCATGGTGGAAATAACTTGTGTTGAGTTCAGGAAGTCGTCTTGACGGCTAATTGGCTTGATGCGCTCATTTGGAGAGAGGAGTGCCGTGAAAAATCAGGGGTGTGTGGCGATAGATGTCGTCAGGTACAGGAAAGAGATTTGGTTGAGTAAGAGTGGAATGGAGAGACAGCTATGTAGATTTTTATTTTTTTATGTAGTAAGAACATCAACCCTAATCATTAGAGAGCCAGTCTAATATGACTAATATGTACAATTCTAAAATTGTCAAACTTGCTTTTATTATGATGTGTTTCTCAATCTGCAGAGTGACAAGATCATCATCAAAGGAGGGAAAATTGTGAATGATGACCAGTCGTTCTATGCTGACATCTTTATCGAGGATGGGACCATCAAGTACGTCTTTCTGATATACTTGTACAAGATAACCTTACATGCAAAAATGTCACATGACGTTTTAAAATTGCTTTGATGTGCCGCTTCTACACAACATTTCATTATACAACAGAAAAAGGTACAAAAGTGCATACATTTTCACCCTCATTAAAAATCCAGATCCCATGAATATGCAAATTAAAAATGCTCCTAACTCAACACACCCCATCCTCATACCCACTTAGCCCAGTGTGTCTGTCATGTGTTCATCCTCTATGAATGAAGTAAAACTGCTGCAGTGACAATTCAAGCACTTTAAATGGAGAAATGAGGAGGGAACCCTGACAGAATTTAATCATAAAATATTTTTTCAAAGTTAAAAGCATTGTATCCAAAAGTCTCAAAGTGAGTGTATCAAACGTTACCTGTCATTTTCAAGTTCTATTTTCTCTGTGCGAATTTGTGAAATTATATATATATATATATATATATATATATATATATATATATATATATATATATATATATATATATATATATATATATATATATATATATATATATATATAATTTCATAAACAATAATCAAAGTAACTATAAACCTATAAATTATATGGTTCCATTGATTATTACTTTTGGGACAATTAACATGCTTATGTATTTGTTTCATTGCTAGTTTTTCATTTCCACTTTCACAAAGGACAAATGTGATATGTATATATTTATGTTTATATATATATATATATATATATATATATATATATATATATATATATATATATATATATATATATATATATATATATATATATATATATATATATATATACACACACACACACACACACACACACAAACATATATATATATATATATATATATATATATATATATATATATATATATATATATATATATATATATATATATATATATATATATATATACATATCACATTTGTCCTTTGTGAAAGTGGAAATGGAAAAACTAGCAATGAAACAAATACATAAGCATGTTAATTGTCCCAAAAGTAATAATCAATGGAACCATATAATTTATAGGTTTATAGTTACTTTGATTATTGTTTATTGCAATAGAATAATTAGACTGTTATGCATGTGTTCATGTGTATCTTCAGTCTATTTCTGGTTGTATAGTTAATATGTCATCCAGCTAAGTTAAGGGAATTCAACCAAACAATGGTAACATTATAAATAAAAGCTGGTGATTTGTCACTGTTCTTTTAATAATTTAATCTTCATTAAGCACTTAAATCCGATTAAAAAACCCTTGACTTGTACTGCTGCTACACTATCTCATTGTTAGAGTATTAGCTTGAAAGTATTTCTAGTCCATGCCCTATTTGTACTGGCATTTTTTTAATCAATGCTACAGAGTCACTCTGGATAAGGATGTTGTTCAAATGCTGTAATTGTAACTGTAAATCTTCTTTCCTGTGTCATTCAGGCAGATTGGCGAGAACCTCATCGTGCCCAGCGGGGTGAAGACTGTGGATGCCTATGGGCACATTGTCATCCCAGGAGGCGTCGATGTGAACACCAGCTTCCTGACACCCCACTTGGGAATGATGCCCGCTGATGACTTTTACCACGGCACACGCGCTGCCCTGGCAGGAGGCACCACCATGATCAGTAGGTTAAAGTTGTATGAATAACATAGTATGTGTATATGTGTATAGAAAAATATTAGCTAACAATTAAATGCTATATTATTTTAATCAGGTGTAGACAAGTAAAAGCACTAAACTGCAATGCATGGTTTTCCAATGACTTAAATGAATGTCAGAATGATTAGAGAGAAAAAGAGAGACAGGAGATTGTAGGAGGCAAAACAGTCACGTCTGAAGAAATGGATGATGAAAATGCAGTATAAAAGAAAGAGAAGGAGAATCATGGGGAAATAAGTGATGGGTTTAAAGGGGAGATAAGATTTGATGGCACTTGTTAAGCAGGTGAAAATTATTTACTGACAATACAAATAGGGAGGATGTGACTGGTTACTGGAACAGGAGCTGTGTGTGTGTGTGTGTGTGTGTGTGTGTGTGTGTGTGTGTGTGTGTGTGTGTGTGTGTGTGTGTGTGTGTGTGTGTGTGTGTGTGTGTGTGTGTGTGTGTGTGTGTGTGTGTGTGTGTGTGTGTGTGTGTGTGTGTGTGTGTGTGTGTGTGTGATGAAAATCAGGGTCACAGTGCTGTCACAAAGTGTAATCCTTTTCCATTCATCTCCTGCCACTAACACTCAAATCACCCCCCAGTCTGTAGTTTGGTTTCAGGAACTACAGAATGTTACTCTGGACGAAGAGAGACACTGAAAGAGTCTTAATGGTCTATATTACAAACTAATTTAATTTTAATTGCTCTTATATTATACAGATTATATTACAATACTCAATTTTTGCATAGTTTCTTGTCGGTCAGATGTCCTTTCTGTACCACGATATTTGTATACCTTACTGAAGGCAAGGGCGGTAATACCCAGTAAGCTATACACATGTCTGAAAATAATATGTTAAATATTTTATTTCTCACATTGGTGCATTTTTAATTGTGCTGAAAATAAATATAGGATGAAAGTATAGCATTTCATTTCAGTAATGGTCTATGACAAATAATATCAGTGCACACCAGTCAGATATATTTTCTGTCTTTATCTCTGTAGTCGACCATGTTGTTCCTGAGCCTGGCATCAGTTTGCTGACTGCTTATGACCAGTGGAGGGATACAGCAGATAAGCAATCATGCTGTGATTACTCACTGCACATGGACATCACCCGCTGGCATGAGGGAATGTTCGAGGAGCTTGAAACTCTGGTCAAAGATAAAGGTAACTGTTTTCATATTTAGTATCACAATGTACAGTATGTCAAAATCAGGACTATGTACAATATTGAGTTAGAATACTGTAACATATATATATAATATCTGTGTGTTTTAGGTGTTAACTCCTTCCTGGTTTTCATGGCTTATAAGGACAGGTATCAATGCTCAGATTCACAGGTAAGTTTGATAGTCAACACTAATTTGACATGTCATGAGTCATTCAGCCAGGTATTATATACACCCTGACTGATAAAGTCAATGTGATGTACACATGAGTTCTGTTATTTACTGTAGATATATGAGATATTCTACATTCTGAGAGATTTGGGAGCAGTTGCTCAAGTACATGCTGAGAACGGGGACATTATTGAAGAGGTAATGACTGGACCATGTAGAAAATTTGATAGCTTGAATCTAAAGTAAGGCCTCCTTACATACTGTATATTTTCTAAAAGAGATGGTTTGTGATCTCAGGAGCAGAAGAGGTTGTTGGATCTGGGGATCACAGGCCCTGAGGGACATGTGCTAAGCCATCCAGAGGAGGTACATGCATTTCAAGTTACACCTCATTCCCCATTTAGCAGTGGATGTCCTATTCATCTAAGTCATTTACTCATTGTACACAAATACAATTGTAACATCCACTTAAAATGAATAGCAATACAGACAGTGTTTAAGGATGTGGATGTCATATAAAATGCCATTTTATTCATATTTACAAAGACCAGCCTTTTCAACACTTTTATTTCACCTTGTCATAGGGTGAACTGAAACAAACGTAATCCCTGCAATGCATTTCTCTCATTTTCAGTAGGCAAATTGAACTCATCAAAAAATCATTGGAATTTAAAATGGGTCAGGAAACATAATTACTAAATAGTTAATTTCTGTAACACATGCTGGATTGCTCATTGTGATTGTTTTCTAATCACTAGGTGGAGACGGAGGCCGTGTATCGAGCCATCACCATCGCTAAACAGGCCAACTGCCCTCTCTACATCACCAAGGTGATGAGTAAAGCCGCTGCTGACATCATCGCCAAGGCCAGGAAAAAAGGTACAAAACCCCATAGTAATTAGACATATGGGAAAAGAGTGAAGCTTCATGAAGAGTCATGCAGGAACACTGATTAAATTACTTGCTTTTGATTACTAGGCATGGTCGTTTATGGAGAGCCAATTGCAGCTAGTCTTGGAACGGATGGGTCACACTATTGGAGCAAAAACTGGGCCAAAGCTGCTGCCTTTGTCATGTCTCCACCTCTCAATCCGGATGTGGGAACCCCAGACTACCTCAATTCCATGCTGTCCTGGTAAGTCACTCAACAGGGCTTCTGAGTAGCACAACAGAAAAATGTTCATGTGTGAGTTCCAATCCTGACAATGCCATAGCCATCCATGGCTGGGGGTCCAAGAGAGCAGAATTGGCTGTTCTCTGGGTGGTAGGGATTGCATTACTTTCTCCATTGTTAGTCAGAGCAACACTAGCCAATCATATGTATCTGTGAGTTCATGTTTGCGGAAGAGGGTAGACAGCACTGTCCTCTGCGTGTTCAGCTGTCCTGTGATGTACAATTTATGGCCAAAAGTATCTGAACACCTAACCAATCACACCAATATGTGTTTGTTGAACACTGCATTCTAGATTTAGTCCTCCCTTTGCCCTTATAATAACTTCCACTCTTCTGGGAAATATTTCCACTAGATTCTGGAGCATGGCTATATGGGATTTGTGTTCATTCAGTGACAAGAGCATTAGTAAAGTTGGGTAATGATGCCGGGCAAGAAGGCTTGGCTCGCAGTCAGCATTCCAGTTCATCCCAAAGATGTTCAGTGGGGTTGAGGTAAGGGCTCTGTGCAGGCCACTCGAGGTCTTCCACACTAACCTTGGCAAACCATGTCTTTATAAACCTTGTTTTGTACAGAGGGGCATTGTCATGCTGAAACAGGTTTTACAGTGAAGGGAACGCTTAATGCTACAGAATACAAAGACATTCTATACGATTCTGTGCTTCCAAATTTGTGGCAACAGTTTGGGAAAGAATCACATATATGTGTGATGGTCAGGTGTCCACATACTTTTGGCCATACAATGTAGCATAAGCATGTGCTAGTCTTCACCCTCCCCAGTTGGTGGCTGTCGTGTGATAAGGGAAAGCTAGGTAGTGGGTGGGAATTTGGGAAAAAACAATTTGGGAGAAACTGGGAGAAAAATAAAAATTATGTGTCGACTTCAGCAGCAATGTATTAATCACGTCTCCTAAATGTAGTTCCTGTTTTATGTGCATGAAATGCAATTACCTATTTAATATTAATAATAATACTGTGTTGCAGTGGGGATCTTCAGGTGACAGCCAGTGCTCACTGCACATTCTCCACAGCTCAGAAAGCTGTAGGGAAAGACAACTTTACACTCATTCCTGAAGGGACCAACGGCATCGAGGAACGCATGAGCATCATCTGGGACAAGGCTGTGGTACATCACCTTCTCTCTTTCCCGTTCTTTCTTTTTCTGGTGTTCTCTATTATTCTTACCCACATATTAGTGTGAATGGCATTTAACAATGTCATTTTATGCCAGTTATCAATTATAATTGCTGTGGGAGAAATGTACGGATGTTGATTTGTGCTGCATTGTCTCTCTTGGTGGTTTGTGATTTTCAATGGATGTGGTACTTTTGCCGTTTATGTACATTGTGTATATGTGCTTATGTATTGTGCTCTTTCACAATAGAAGTCATACTTTCTGTTTTTAATATACATGTAAATATTGTGTTAATACTATATCTTCACAAATGACATGATGTTTTCTTATCTCCAGGCAACAGGTAAAATGGATGAGAATGAGTTTGTGGCAGTGACGAGCACAAATGCAGCCAAGATTTTCAACCTGTACCCTCGCAAGGGCAGAATCGCAGTGGGTTCTGATGCTGATCTTGTTGTCTGGAACACCAAAGAGACCAAAACCTTTTCAGCCAAAACTCACAATCTGGTAATTCATCAATCTTACTCACACATGAAGATGTTTTGAACTGAGTCCAGTCACCTAATTGTACTAAAAGTAAATAGGCCTGTAGTTTTATCATTTCCTTTATTTACCATTTATTTTTTCCTGCAGACTGTAGAGATGAATATCTTTGAGGGCATGGAGTGCAAGGGCTTTCCCATGGTTGTCATTAGCCAAGGCAGTATTGTTCTGGAGGATGGCAAGTTGGATGTGCTGGAGGGTTCAGGTCGCTTTGTCCCCAGGAAAGCCTTTCCAGACTATGTGTACAAGAGGATCAAAGCCCGGAGCAGGGTACAAGACTCTGAGACAAAGTTTCTGCACTTAAACAAGTTATAAATGAGCAGAGGTGCTTTGCATTGTGTAAGGGTAGTGTTTGCACCAGCTGTCCTTTTCAAAAGTCCTAGAAAAAAGAATGACTAATTTTTACCTGGTTTTTAAATATGTGATGTGTGTGTTGTAATGATTTAAAATGTGTTGCAGATGGCAGAGGCTCGTGGTGTTCCTCGAGGTAATTATGATGGTCCAGTCCATGATGTAATCAGCATGACCAAGTCTGTACCACCGACTCCCACCACCAGAGGGTCCTCCTGTCCAGGGAAGAGTGTGGTGGGGCCAGCTAGAAACCTGCACCAATCAGGATTCAGCCTGTCTGGTAATCACTGCCCAATATTATTTGTCTTTTGTAATTACTCTGTAGTGGTATTTTTATCTGTTTACCTGATTTTGCACATAAACACAAAAAAATCTACAAAAACATTACAAAAAGGGCTGAGCTGGAAAAGTTATTTTTTAAGGTCACATGACATGATCACAATGCAGTTATAAATCAAGACCTTGCAATTATCAGATACTAGTTGACTGAGTTGTGGCTCAGTAGTTAAGCTATTGGACTACTGATTGGAAGATTGTGAGTTCTAAATCCTGCCAAGATGCCACTGGGCCCTTGAGTAAGGCCTTTAACCCTCAACTGCTCACTTGTATAAATGAGATAAATGTAAGTTGCTCTGGATAAGGGCATCTGCCAGGGGTGTTAGCTGGACTGTTAATCATCCAGGGCTGAGCCCAGATTCTTCTCCATCAAAAAACATTTTACAACGTACCTCTAAATAGATTGTTTCCATGCATTTTTTTTCTTGCATGAAATGCTAATTGCTAGGGCTGGGTGGTATGACGGCATATACCGTTACCACGGAATAAAAAGTCTACCGTTACAGATTTTTCTATTCCGTGTATACCGCGAAATGTAAATAAGTGGGTGTGGTTAACTTTGTGCGTAGCGCTCCTGCACGTGAGAACGATCGAGAAGCTTTACATATGAGTAGTTGTGAGAGGAAAAGCATGGAGAAAGATAAGCACGCTGGTGAAGAAGTCCCACAAACCAATCCTGAGCAGGAGGAGGACCTTGTTATGGACAGAGGCGCGACGTCGGTGCTATGGACGTGGTTCGGGTTTACAAAATCTGACAAAGAGCAGGAAAATGTTATTTGCAAACTGTGTCGCGCGAATGTTCCCGCTAGCAGCGGTAGCCCCAAGTATCCTGTTTTATCATCTTAAAATTAAATTATGTCAAAGCATACAATTGATTTAAAGTTGATTACACCAGAATGACTATATTTTACCTGATATATATATATATATATATATATATATATCGTTACCATGAAATAAAATTAATCATTCCGTGAAATAGATTTTTGGTCATACCGCCCACCCCTACTGATTGCTTTACAAATGTGAAAATTGGACAAAATGTTGGATATAGACTAGGCTAGTTTGGTTTTGCTAGCCAAGTCCAGGCACAATTAAGCTATCATTGTATTGGTTTAGTTGCTACAGTGCCATGCAAAGTACGTTAGCTGTCCTTATGCTCTGCTCATATCATGTTCACGTAACTTGGACCTGATGTAGACATTTACACACCTTGGTTTTCTGACTCAGCATGGGAGGATGTTAGTGATTCCGTTTCAACCCCTTTACTGGTTAAAAAAAAATTTAAAAAATCGGCGTATATCCATTTTTCACAGTGACTGTGTGAGCTAGTGTTTGGCAGAATTGAGACCTGTCAGCCATTAAGATACAAGTATTTCCACGTATTTTCCTGTAAGCCCTGTCTGATTGGTCTTGCCTCCATTCACTGAAGATAAATACAATGCTCCGTTCACTGAAGATAGAAAATAACAACATTGCAGTCTTCTTTTACTGACGTAGTGACAAACCGCTCCAAGTGGAGAATTATTTGGGGCTAAAGAAAAAATCTTCGGGCCCGAATGCCCAAGCCAGGTCACGCCCCCGGCATCTGCCAAATGCCGCAAATGTATTTATGTAATTGCCTTTTTCTTCAAAATTAGTTAATGTCATGAATTCCATTAGAGGTTTTACACCAAAATATTGCTTAATTGCTTAAAAGGCCTAACATGGCTAAGCTCATCCTATCTTTCAAAGATAAAAACACATCAATATAAGGTTTCACTTTTGGCAGCCACTTTAGATTATATGTTGTTACACAAATGTCCTAAAGCAGATTCTGTTGGACTTTTGTGGAACCAATCAAGCACAACACTAAAATACAGAGAATGGTATGAAGAAGTGATGCTGGGGCTGATTTCTTTCTAGCGCAGACTGTAGATCCATGTAATCTACCAGTGACAGTCATGTCAGGTGATCACTGTGAACACTGAGCATTTATAAATATAAATTGGAAAGTTCTGTGTGCTTTGAATTTTGATTAAGTCTTAAACAAACAATCTATAGTGCTTTAACTAACTCTGTCTGTCTAATAAAGGAACTCAGATGGATGACCACATTCCCAGGCGTACGGCACAGCGGATTGTAGCACCCCCTGGAGGCAAATCCAACATCACATCCCTCTCATGAGGTGCGTCCATTGAAGGAAAACATGCAAATATCCACAATTGGCTTCCAGTTTATTATATAACAATAATATCATGCAAGCAACATTTTATTCACAACCTTTCTACAATATCTCCGCTTCCCAACTGCAAAGCCCATAGTGTAGCATGAAACATTTTCCAGAATGTGCAGAGTTCATAACCTATTCTGTCCTATTCTGTCCTAAGAACCTATTCTGCTTTCACATACAAGTAGAACTCATAACATGATGGAGATGAATAGTCAGTGGTAGTAATGTCTGTATTATACTGGAGGGATGACATTCTATGTTGCCTTTGAACCAATGCTTTTTCTGTCAGATGTGTTCTGGTTTGAGACTGGATTTTTCAAGAGAGGCTCTGTGTCCGTGTCTGTACTTTGAACAAGCTACCTATAGATTGTCTTAGCTCTGTAATAAAAATAGAGTTGGTGTAGTTAAGTGTGTAGGTTAGTAGAGTAATAAAGAGCCAACAGTCCAGTGGTTGAGTGTTAAATATCCAAGGCCTTATCTTTCAAAGAAAGGAACATGTAAGAAATAGTGGACTGTAATGTATTCCAGGTGAAAAGTCATTGCCTTCCTTCCATTGGCATCAATTTCGTCATTTTAGTGTTTCTAATGTGAAACATTTGGTGCTCTTTAACATGCTACTGTGAAGAACAGAACACTTTCTAGCCCTTACTGTCTATTCTCCTTTAATGTAAACCTCTCATTTTTACTTTTCAAAGGGCCTCAATTACAAACGGCCATTTTTCTACCCAAAATACACAGACCTTATTAGGCAGAAACGTTCGTATTTTTTAATTTGTGTTAAAAATTGGCTGATTTTCAAATCAGTGATGCTCAGATGAAAGGAAGCCAGTCAATAAATTATTTTCTACTTTTTTCTGTGTTCAGTCTGTAAATATGTGCTATGTTCTTAACTGTGCATGTTCAACATGTTCAACCTTCAATAAACAGGTTTTTAGGGGAAAAGGGGATATGAATTTCTTATTTTCTAACAGGTAATAAATACAGATGCTGGAGTGTTTTGATGTTTGAACCTCTGCCAAATATAAGCCATGATTTCAGTGTAGTGGGTTTGTTACATTTAATCATTTGACAGCCAAATACGTGAGACAGAATACATTCCAAGCACAGATCTGTTAAAGGAGCCGACAGTGATTGAAGTGTCGAGACTGAATTTTCATTCATTGACAAGAAACAAGTGCAAGAAAGAGAGAGGGAGCATCAAGCGCTTAAGTGCTCTTGAAAGAACTGAGTCCTCAGATTACTGACAAAAAAAAACAACACAACAAGAACACAACATGATATCACGTGAAAATGGCATAACAATGCACTTATTTTGTATGAAAAGCCATGAAGCAAAATGTTGAGGGTTGGAGCAGGGTCAACATTTGCATCTGTGACTACAACTTCATTCATGTGCACAAAATCCACAGTTTGGTCTTTTTAAGTGCTCTGAAAACATGCCTTCAAATGCAATAATCTGTGGCATCAATAACAGTAGTACAGATGAAAATCTCCAGTGTTCAGTTAAATCCAGAATACTCAGATGAGCACAATAAGTGTTAAGTCAACACCAAAGCATTTACTGTCTATTTTTTACAAAGCATTTACTGTCTATTTTATATGCAGTTTTTCCTGTCTGCAAATGATTCAGGGCTTTTCCTCAGATCCCACTTAAAACACTACAGACAATTAGTTACAGACTTCAGTCTTTACATGCTTACAGTGTTACACAGCTCCATCAGCTCTGTCTGGGCTATCTGCTTTTTATTCATATAAACAACCAAAGATAGATATAACACTATTGCATTTAATAAACACTATATACTGTCATTTTGCAAAAACAAAAGTTTTTATTTGGCTATGGTATTGCAACACACCTCAATGCTGCAACTACATTGTGAATCCGAATCCCACCACCTGCTGCGCCCCACACTTCCATTTTACTAAGTGGATTAATTAGCATGCACTGATGACAGAATCATGATTTTAGAATCAGGAACACACAGGTATTTGGAAACACTAACAAAACTGAGCAAAATACTGTAAAGTGAAATGCAAAACTGTCATGTATTGTAACTCTTGTGCTAGCACAACACGCAGTCAACATAAAGATGCTAGCCAGACTCAAATTGCAATGCGAAGGGAGAAAACGACAGCATATAGCATACGCTGGCTAACGACATGTTGACATTTTGCCAAGTATGCAAGGATGATGTGCCATTTCAGATATTTTCTTAGAAAAAGATAATGACTATAAGCAAGTTGGCCCCTACCTAAGAAATTGTATACTCAGTTGTGTCTGTGTCAATGCACTGAATTAGGAACCAGTTTTGTTTTGCCTCATCAATTAGGCTTCCAGGGAAAAAAAAAAAAATACATGGTACCTGGCAAGCACATTGGAGCTTTACAGAATTTATCCCTGAAACTGACATAGTAAGTAACATGGAAACTCTCTTCACTTCCTTGATCATTGTTGTGTAGCTGACACATTCCCCAGCTCGGCTATGTCTGATATGAACACTTAAAAACACATCTGTGTGCCAAAAGCCCTTGGAAAGGGTGAGACAGATTACAGAACGGTTAGTGCTGATGAGAAGAGACAGGTGCATATGTGAGGACATACTTGTCTCAAGAGTTTCTTCAGCCTGGTGTAAACACAGGCCATTTCATCACTGTTTATGTATGTTATAGTTAATCATTGTTTGATTTGTCCAGGGAACTTTGGTTGAGCAAAGAGCATTAATTTTAATATATACTTATTAGTCATCATTAGGGATTGTAAAATGATTGCATAAATAATACTATAAGAATGATAGATGTATATTGCTTACCATTTAATACTTTTATGTCATAGTACAATATAACAGGTAGATGTATCTGTAAAATCCTCATAGTTAGTTGTCCATGCATGTATTGCCACATCACATATACACAGTTTATCACTGTTCTTAGTGATTATGAAGCAAAATTAATATTCTGCATGCAGTTCCTGCCTCCATGTCCAAACATAATAGTGCTTTGCACTAATTTACATTCAGTATTTACATCAGTTTCATGCATAACTGACATCACAAATGCAAGTGAAAATAGTGCAAAGTCATTATTATTACCTGAGCAGAGTCAGCTACAGTATAACACATAATAGGTTACTGTTTCCCCATTTTAACATTTCAGATTATGGTGTCTGATGACTTTATGTATTATATTAAGAATTAGGTGAGCACCTTAAAGCTGAAAAAGCTCTACATTTGTGAAGACACTCCAGTAGCTTTTCATTACAAATTCTATTCATATTTTTGAATATATGGTGCATATAGTATACAGTATATAAATAGGTTTAAAGGCCTAAATTATAGCTCACTGTTGTGTAGCATAATCTCTAAAAATGTATTTTCATATTTTAAGGAAACCTTTTCAGAATGTTCCAAAGTCGAAAACTTACGATTTCAATTTAGGTGAGGATACATCTAGATAAAGCTCATTTTTAATTAGTATACACTTAATTGCATCATTTTCTTACAAATAATAATAACCTATAACAAAACACTTCTAATGATAGTGAAAAGTGTATCATGATGTAATCTATCATCAGTGCCAGATTGTCTTGAAATCCCATTATAATGTTTTATTTCTTTTTTCTTTATTTTTTCTAAAGTAAGGGCCATGTTTTTCCATATTTTAAAGAGGGAGTCACTAAATAATATGCTGTTGCATTGGCGGTGGAAGTACTGAATTATTTGAATAGGAAAATAGTGTTTTAAGGAGGATTATTAAGCCTTTAATTTAAAGCGATGTAGAATTACAGCTTTACCTTGCTGTGACTATATATCACTATGCCATAACATTAACTTGAGAACGCTTATTTCAGATTTCCTTGTAGGACGTACCATTACATTCCTATTTCAGATTATTTCTGGCTTCGTTCATATGTCTTCTTATTTTATAGTGCTGTGAATGTGTGAATGATTTCTTCTGTTTTTTTTGTGAATATCTCATACTAAACTGTTTCAGAAATGAAAACAAAATGTAAGATAAAACAAAGGCACCCTGAGTGAACACAAAATACAGTTTTTAAATGATAATGTTATTTACTGAAGCAAAAAAGTTATCCAATATCAACTGGGCTTGTGTGAAAATGTATTTGCCCCCGTACTGAGTCAAAAGTGGAACTGTTTGGAAGACAGGGCTCCCGTTACATCTGGCATAAACCAAACACTGAATTCCACAAAAAGAACATCATACCTACGGTCAAGCATGGTGGAGGAAGTGTGATGGTGTGGGGATGCTTTGCTGGTTCAGGGCCTAGGCAACTGGCAGTAATTTAGGGAAACATGAATTCTACCAGAAAATCCTAAAGGAGAATGTCTGGTCTTCAGTCCGTAAGTTGAAACTCAGGTGCAACTGGAGTATGCAGCAAGACATTGATCCAAAGCATAGTATTAAATCCTAGTCCTAGAAGTAAGTGAAAGATTGATCTCCAATTATCGGAAGTGTTTAATTGCAGTTATTGCTGCTAATGGTGGCACAACCAGATTTTAAGTTTAAGGGGGCAATTAGTTTTTCACATTGGTGATAGGTGTTGGGTAACTTTTTTTTTGCTTCAATAAAAAAATAAAAAATAATAAAAACTCTATTGTGTGTTTACTCAGGTTGCCTTTGTTTTATGTTGTATTTCTTTTGAATATATAAAACTATTTAAAATGAGATGTAGACAAAAAGAGAAGAAATGAAAATACTTTTTCACAGCACTGTATGTATGCATAAACAATAAAACGTGACATTATTCTGCTACTTTATTCTTCCAAAACTATCAGTGTGGTCTTTTCTGAGCTATTCTGTGTACACGGACACTTTCTCAGCAAGGATGCGTAGCGGATGCCTTTTACATGAGTTGGAGAAATACGGATAGAGTTTCTCAGTGAACTTGGCTTTAAACTTGTAGATCAGTGTGTTATCTGCAGCATCTGAGAAAGTGACCCTCCCCACATCCCAGTCCAGCTGAACTCGCACTCTTTGTGGTTTCTTCTTAACTGGGATCGGCTCGCTGGTAGAGTTCGGTGCCCGATAGTGACCCCCGTGCAGGCATATGGTCCACATGCCATGATCAGGACTGGGTGGAAACCACTCCTTCCGTTGCACACTATCATACACCACCCCGAGTGCCCACTCAGTGCTGTCGCTTACCTCCACGTCCCAGCTGTGGCGGCCTGTCCCCAAGGCCTCAGACCCGAGCACACACTCATAGTAGCAGAAGCGCTCGGGGTTATCAGGTACCTGCTGCTCTTCATCTGTGTAGTGCAGGACTGTGAGGTCATCAGATAGAGAGAGGCATGCATCTGCTGTGTTGGGGTCAAGGGTCACTGGAGCTGACAGGGAAGAGGTGTGAGTTGCACATGATTATACAGGGTTTTATACATTTAAAAAAGGATTTGGATAGGTTGATGTATAAGTTCAAGTACCCACACTAAACAGGAGCCTACATTTTGTCCTTAGCATATTTCATGGTAGAATATTTTTTGCAAGTGCACTGTTGCCTGAACAAGTTGTCTGAGTGTGTTATTAATTTTTTACATTTTCTCAAGAAAAAAATAAGGGTGCTGTACACATATTGGCTGTACAACATATATATATATATATATATATATATATATATATATATATATATATATATATATATATATATATATATATATATATATATATATAGTAGAGTTCTTTGCACAAAATTATTAAAATGTAACAGTAAAAGCAGTATAGTATAAGGGTGGGTGATGTGACAAAAAAATGATATACATAATATACATCATAATATTTTGTTTGCTGTTATTTACTAACAAACTGGAGGATACATGATATACCAGCAAATAGTACAACACTGATGAAAATTACAGTTTTTGTTAATGTTGTAAAAAAATAAACCATTATAAGAAATAAGATGAGGAAATTATAATTGCATAATGTTCCACTAACATCTACTAGGTTCTGCATGTTTATTATAATTTTAATTGAACAATATAGCATTTTTATTTGTTTATTTATTAAGTCAGATCTACTAATATAGAGCATAGTATCACTTTGTATTTGTGCAGTCTAATCTGTATAATGATTGACAGTATTTTTTTTAAAGCATTTGGTAATTTTATTATGTTAATTTTTTATATGTATGGATAACTCTCAGTAATAACTCAAATCCAACACCCAAAGCCATACAGAAATAAAACGACAAGCTGCAAAAAGCTTCATATTATTCTTTCTGTCTGGTACTTACTGTATGTGATGACAGTTTGCATTTTCTCCCAGACTCTGAATTTGAGGCAGCTCAGGTGTTTGGCCACATCAATCAGAGCTCTGTTCATCTCTTTAAGGTCCTGCGCTGTGCATTCCACTCTGTAACTGAAAACAAAGCCCTCATTAAATTCAGTCTTTTATGTAATATCTATAAAGAGTGAAAATGAAAATGTCATGGGAAATCTACTTTACGTACCATTCAGACGCCTTCTTATAGTTCTGCAATACAACAAAGCATCTCAAATGATTTACTGGCCTGCTTTCAAACTGATATGCTTTTGTTATAATCCAGTTATCTTCCCATAAAAGAAACTTTAGCTATAAGCAATTATGGCATTTGGCAGACACCCTTAGCCAGAGCGACTTACATTCATCACATACAGGTGCATCTCAATAAATTAGAATGTTGTGGAAAAGTTAATTTATTTCAGTAATTCAACTCAAATTGTGAAACTCGTGTATTAAATAAATTCAGTGCACACAGACTGAAGTAGTTTAAGTCTTTGGTTCTTTTAATTGTGATGATTTTGTCTCACATTTAACAAAAACCCACCAATTCACTATCTCAACAAATTAGAATATGGTGACATGCCAATCAGCCAATCAACTCAAAACACCTGCAAAGGTTTCCTGAGCCTTCAAAATGGTCTCTCAGTTTGGTTCACTAGGTAAGCCACAAACATTCATTGCCAAAGAAGCTGGCTGTTCACAGAGTGCTGTATCCAAGCATGTTAACAGAAAGTTGAGTGGAAGGAAAAAGTGTGGAAGAAAAAGATGCACAACCAACTGAGAGAACCGCAGCCTTATGAGGATTGTCAAGCAACATCGATTGAAGAATTTGAGTGAACTACACAAGGAATGGAATGAGGCTGGGGTCAAGGCATCAAGAGCCACCACACACAGACGTGTCAAGGAATTTGGCTACAGTTGTCGTATTCCTCTTTTTAAGCCACTCCTGAACCACAGACAACGTCAGAGTCATCTTACCTGGGCTAAGGAGAAGAAGAACTGGACTGTTGCCCAGTGGTCCAAAGTCCTCTTTTCAGATGAGAGCAAGTTTTGTATTTCATTTGGAAACCAAGGTCCTAGAGTCTGGAGGAAGGGTGGAGAAGCTCATAGCCCAAGTTGCTTGAAGTCCAGTGTTCAGTTTCCACAGTCTGTGATGATTTGGGGTGCAATGTCATCTGCTGGTGTTGGTCCATTGTGTTTTTGAAAACCAAAGTCACTGCACCCGTTTACCAAGAAATTTTGGAGCACTTCATGCTTCCTTCTGCTGACCAGCTTTTTGAAGATGCTGATTTCATTTTCCAGCAGGATTTGGCACCTGCCCGCACTGCCAAAAGCACCAAAAGTTGGTTAAATGAGCATGGTGTTGGTGTGCTTGACTGGCCAGCAAACACACCAGACCTGAACCCCATAGAGAATCTATGGGGTATTGTCAAGAGGAAAATGAGAAACAGGAGACCAAAAAATGCAGATGAGCTGAAGGCCACTGTCAAAGAAACCTGGGCTTCCATACCACCGTGCCACAAACTGATCACCTCCATGCCGCGTTGAATTGAGGCAGTAATTAAAGCAAAAGGAGCCCCTACCAAGTATTGAGTACATGTACAGTAAATGAACATACTTTCCAGAAGGCCAACAATTCACTAAAAATGTTTTTTTATTGGTCATATGAAGTATTCTAATTTGTTGAGATAGTGAATTGGTGGGTTTTTGTTAAATGTGAGCCAAAATCATCACAATTAAAAGAACCAAAGACTTAAACTACTTCAGTCTGTGTGCACTGAATTTATTTAATACACGAGTTTCACAATTTGAGTTGAATTACCGAAATAAATGAACTTTTCCACAACATTCTAATTTATTGAGATGCACCTGTATATACATTTGAGCAGTTGAGGGTTAAGGGCCTTGCTCAATAGTGCTGGGATTTGAACTCACAACCTTCTGGTCAAAAGTTTTAACCACTGAGCTACTGCTACCATTATTGATATACATCCTGAATGGAATCGTGAAAAATTATATCGTCTCATCATCTTTACCTTTAGAAATTCAAAGTCTTCAGAAGCAATGGCCTCCTCAGTGGAGTTAATGGTTTCAGTCAGAGACGAAATCTCCACTGTTAGCTTGTCGATCTTCTCCTTCATTTTGCCACTCTTCTGCTCCTCTTCCTCCTTCAGAGCTGCGAGCATGGACGCCTCCTCGTCCCGGAAGAACTGCTGCAGCTTCTCAAAGTCAGCCTTTATCAGCTGCACTGTATGTTGGGTCTGCCGCTGCTCACAGGGATATCTTAGTATTATCTTATTATCAAGATGGTCTGTTATTTACAGTAATGTTTATTTTGGTCCATCTGGACTTTTACTGTATATAAAAATCCTAAGTGTTAATTCAACACTGATTTTGCTGTGTATTAAAACATATTCATACAAAAGGTACAGTATAAAATGTACATATCATATGTTACAGTATTATTCTACTATGTGTTAATAGATACACTATATAACCAGCAGTATGTGGACACCTGACCAGTCACACCCATATGTGCTTTTTGAGCATCCCATTCCAGATTTAGTCCCTCTTATTGCTGTCATAATACTCTCCACTCTTCTGGGAATGATTTTCACTAGATTTTGGAAGGTCGCTGTAGAGGTTTGTGCTCATTCAGCAACAAGAGCATTACTGAGGTCAGGCACTGATATTGGGTGAGGAGGTCTGGGATGCAGTCGGCATTCCATTTCATCCCAAAGGTGTTTAGTGGGGTTGAGGTCAGGGCTCCGTACAGGACACTCAAGTTCTTCCACTCCAAACTTGGCAAACCATGTCTTCATGGACCTCGCTTTGTGGACCGGAGCATTGTCATGCTGGAATAGGTTTGGGCCTCTTAGTTCCAATGAAGGGGAATTGTAATGCTACAGCATACAAAGACATTCTATACAATTACAGTGTGTGCCTCCAACTTTGTGGCAACAGTTTGGGGAAGAACCACATATGGGTGTGATGGTCAGGTGTCTGTCTGTCTGTCTGTCTATCTATCTATCTATCTATCTATCTATCTATCTATCTATCTATCTGTCTGTCTGTCTGTCTGTCTGTCTGTCTGTCTGTCTGTCTGTCTGTCTGTCTGTCTGTCTATCTTTCTGGTCAGATAGATAGATAGATAGATGTAAGACAGTGCAACACTGACTGGACCATTCACATTCAGTGTGTGTGGGATGTGAGGTATTGGGTTTTGTGTGAAGGAACATTCAAGTCTGTGCAAAACATTAATGTGTGCAAAATTATGCAAAACCATTGGGTGGTGTTTTGCATGTGGGTAATTACTGTATCATGAGGTTCAATCTGGCTGGTGTTATACTTATTTCACAATATTAATTTAATGAAAATCCTTTTCTGCTATTGCACTGCAAAAAATGATATCTTAGTAACTGTAGTTATAAATCTTTGTCTATAATATACATATAATATTTATTTTTATGTGATCACTGTTTAAAAAAAGTCTTTTTGTAGATAGATTCACTCATCTCAGGCCTGAAATCGTCTTATTCTTCTGGCAGATCTTTTTGCTTCTATCGAGAAGTAGCAAATGCTTGAAATCTGCCACTAAAGTAAGATATACACACACATGATTTATTCACTTATATTCACTAATATTCAAGATCATTTT